>JAQHUG010000050.1:9486143-9500844 GCA_028555095.1 Dicrostonyx torquatus | reverse complement strand
AAGAAAACATAATGAAATACATAATCCAGACATTCCGTGAATTTTCCATCTTTACGTGGCTTCTATAACTATTTGTATTCTGTCTCTTTAAAGACTTTACCTTTTTTTTTTCAAGACAGGGTTTCTCCGTGGCTTTGAAACCTGTGCTGGAACTAGCTCTTGTAGACCAGGCTGGTCTCAAACTCACAAGGATCCGCCTGCCTCTGCCTCCCAAGTGCTGGGATTAAAGGTGTGTAACATGAGGGCTGGCTCGTTGGGGTTACTGTCCTGCCCGGTACCCCGCAGCAGGCAAGCCCCAAAGAAAATCACACAGAGAGTCTACATTAGGTTATACACTGATTGGCCCATTAGCTCAGTCTTTCTACCAGCTCCCAGAACTTATATTAACCCATTGTCAGCCACATGGCCAGTACCTTTTCTCAGCTGGGACAGGGACACATCCTGCTTCCTTGGTGATCTGCACAGGAATGCCAGGGAAGCTTCCTGCTTCCCAAATCTCCTGTTCTCACCTCTACTTCCTGTCTGGTTTTCCCGCCTATACTCCCTGCCTGGCCAATAAGCATTTATTTAAAACATGATTGACAGGATACAGAATTGTCCTGCACCACTTGTTGAAATTTTTAATTTCTTCCTATTGCCATTATTTGTTTCATTATCTTTAAATTAGGTCAGCCTTTATTTTTACTATTCTATGAACTGTTTCCAATGAGTAGTTCTGGGTAACTTTGTCTTATTCCCTGACTTCTGATTTGTATTCTCTCTCTCTTTCTCTCTCTCTCCCTTCCTCCCTCTCTCTCTCCTCAGACTGAGTTCTTCTGTTGCTTACTGTCATTTGTCCTTACTTCAGGCTATAAGAACTCTAATTGGAGACATTCCAATAATATTTTCATTATCATTTTTCTTTATGTTTCAAGAGGTGTTTAGTGTTACTATTTTATTTTAAATTTTTCACTATTCTTTTTATTTTGTAGTTTGCAACTTACTGAAAGCTTTATTGCATTGTTATCAGAAAATACATCCTGTTACTCTCAATATTTTAATTTTTAAAATTTAATTTCTGATCTTCTATATGAATAAAGTATTATGACATTTAAACATAAAATAAATTTCATGTGGGATTTAATATAGTTATGCTATGTTTATCACTATTATTAACTTACATTATTTACATATTACATACATGTAAACATATACGTTATTTTTAAATACCCTATACATTGTATTTTATTACCTTATTTATTTGTTTAATGTGACTGATCTTTTTAATGTTAGAGTCTAAATTTCCTTTTCTACAATTTGAACATTGAACATCTCTAAAAATTAACATGTCAGCAAAAATAAAATGACAATGTTCTAAAGCTAATTTACTATCTTTATCTCAATTCATAAAAGTAAAATGGCTACAGAAGTATGAGTATGTTCAATTATAAATTGCTGATCCATACACCACAGAGATGCTTAACCATGCATGACCCATGCATCATTTATCCCTATGACAATCTGAACAATTATAAATCCCCAAACATAATGGAGTCAGGGGCTTTGCATAAGGAACTGTGTGTATATCTAATAGCATTTTTGTACCTTAAAACTTACTCTAGTTTCTTCATTTTTATGTGGTTATAACTGACATTTTTATATCTTTAAAAACGTTTACCCTTTAGAGCTTTCCTGTGAAGAGCCTCAGCTTTAACAATGAACTGTAATCTTGGAGCCCTTTGCTGCAGAAGGGGCCAGTGTGCTGTTGTACTGCATCGCAGGTGTGCCCACCTTCTGTTCTAGTAGGAGGTACTGTCCCCACCCTCTGCAGTATACATTACACAAAGATCATTGAAAATGCAGTTTTATATAGAAGATAGGCAGTGTCTCTCCTTGAAAATCACACAGGAGCTTTCCCTGTAGAACAGCCTCCCACCAGAATGTACCACTCATCTCCATACTAACTTGGCTTCCAGCAAAATTTTGCATGAGTAGCTTCCATCAGTCATTCTATTTAATGTGACCCAGAGCGGCTGATCAAATCATTTTGATATATCACTTACAACAATTAATTGAAGATAGTACCAACAGGACTTTAAGCCACAGACAGTAAGGTCAATCTCCAATACTGACATCAACCTTATCCCCTGATGTCTTAAAGGTAAACAGTTCAATAAATCCAGCAAAGTGGTGTGGGTGTGGCCTGCATTGAAATGCCTGGTGGATTTCTTCCCAACTTTAATTTTATTAAATACATTTTTAAGTAAAATAGAATCACACTTTCCCCCTTCCTTTCTCAACCTTCTCTATTGACCTTTCTACTGGCGAAGGAAATTAACTCAAAAACAGCAAAATGTATTAGAAATTGCCCAGGATATTTCCTTGGATCACAAGGAGGAAATCTTAGATAATACTCCTAATCTCTAATGACTCTGGCTACTGTACTGGAGATAAATGCCTCTCAGGAACAAAAAGGTGTCATTGATCACTTTCACTAAGAAGCAAGTGGTGAAACATCTCTTCTAATTGGATGAATCTCACTATAGGAATAATAGCCCCAGGATATGAATCAATAATCAGTCATCCCTGCAGGAAATTTCTCATAACCAAGGGCATCGTCATTTGGTCAAGACCTTGGGCTGTGTCCAGAAAGGCTTCTCTGGCATCTGCTACCTGGTTCATTTCCTCAGTCACAAATGTGGAGTTTTAAGTTGTCTGTATCTATGTGGAGCGGGGTGGCACTCACTGTAGACTTGCTCTGCAGATCACTCTGAGACTGTACTGACTGCCCCTGATCGGCCCCGCATGTTTGTTCTACTACGGTTTTCTGCACTGGTGTATGCAGATAGATGTGGTGTATATGTGTAAATGTGTGTGGACAAAAATACCTATTCCTGTATGAGGAAGGTAGATAAGGGTGTCAGGTGACCCCTTTTATCATTCTCTGCCTTGTTGCTTTAAGACAAACTCTCTCATTGAACATAGAGCTTGGGTTCTTCCAGCAGGAGAGCACTTGGGAAGCCCCATTAATTTTCTTATCCCCAACCCTCAAATTCTGACTTCTGCAGATCCACACATAACTTTTTTCATAAGATGCTGGGATCTAAGCTCTGAATTCCACGACTTTATAGCAAATTCTTTATTATAGTGACTGTGCTATCCCTTTGCAACTTCCACTGTTCTTTGAATATTTTGCATATTTTGATGTCCAGAGTTTGACCTAATTTGTTGTTGTTTTTCTGAAACTAGTCTTCATCTTTACTTCTCATTCATATCCTTTTGGAAGTTGTCAAGTATGCAAATCGGAAAGTTCTGATTGGATGTGATGACACTCACCAGGTATCTCAGGAACGTCTGCTAAACATGCTCATATGGGATTTAAAGAATTAAGAAAGGTTGCTGTCTTCTTTGTTTAGTACTATCTACCCTAACCATAGCTAGAAAAATGTCTTGCAAGCAAGAAAATATGTGTGGCTGTTCTCCATTCATTGAAAGCATCATCCTCCCTAATATCCTCATGCAGCAACTGAAAGGACATGGCAGCTACATTAATGTGAGTGTGGATGGGGCTGAAACGCTTAAAATTTAATTTAAAAATCACCAAATATTATTAATAACAGCAAATTTCTTTTACGTGAATAAGGTACCACAAAATACAGGATGATAATAGCTAATATCTAAAACCATACTGGATCCCCCATGCAAGCTCATAAAATTTCTGAAAGAAAGGGCTGGAGGGTACATGGAAATTTTCTTTATACTTCACTGCAGTGTTTCACTTCTGACAGTATTTTATATTATACAAAGAAATTTTGGAGTAAGTTTTAAAGCCTGGCAGTCTCCTAGAAAGTTCTTTATACTTAGTAGTTTACCTTATGCTCTTGTGGCTACAGATGAGGTGGTTTAGACCATAGGTACACTTGCAGAGGGAGATTGGATTAAAGATGTGAGAGTATTCTTGTTTGGAACATATCTAAGGAGAGTATGAAAAGCAGAAAGAAGCTAGGCAGTACTTTTGCTGTGGTGCAGGTAAATCCCAGATTCTACCAGTCCTGTAAGAACCTGGAGCAAGACTGGTCCTTCAGAATTGGCCCACATTGAGAAAGATGGATCAGTCTTTATGTCCCAAAGTCATGAGCCCATGGAAGTAGGTTCTGCCTCTTCTGCTGAGAATGATTCCCACAGAAAATTCCATCTAAGAATTATCAGCCACCAAGAGTTATCGTAGCTTTCAAGAATGGGTGCTTGAACTAACTGAAGCATGAGTTATGCATTCACTGATAGTACACAAACCTCCTTGAGGGGGCTTCAGTTCATTCTATCCCAAGCTTTCTGCACTTGATGACACAAAGGATTAAGTGAAGGTCAATAGGATAAAGTAATGAATAAAATAGTATCTCCTAACAACTTTGGAACTCACAATTTCTTGAGTAGAAAGAGAAAAATGAAAGTCATGAGATTGGATCTCATTCTAGATATAGTGAGAATTGCTGTCCATTCAATATTTTTAAACCCTGTTGAGCCACAGCTAAGAGCATCAACTCAATTTTATGTACCTCAGAAATCCTTTGATGGGTTTTATCCAGACACATGATCAAATTTGGATTTTATATTGATCATTCTGTGTACTAGAACAAAAGAGATAGAATGAAGATGAACCATTGGTTTTTTCAATCATTTTTGTAATATATTATACATGTATAAATATATATAGGTATAAATATACATATATATAATATATTACAAAATTATTGAAATATATTTCAATATATGCAATAAAATAGGACAGACTCAGTAAAAATCAAGAAAATTACTACTCAGGAAACAAGATTTGATTCTAGGGAAAGATAAAAGCAAGAAAAGAGTGTAAATGATCCCCAATTTTCCAGCTCATGTAAACAGATAGTAGAATGAAATGGAATCTAAGGGATTAAATGTTTAGAAGAAGTTCTAATACTAGAAAGTACAATAGCACAAGCCTTTGCCATGGCAATGGGAATGTAAGCAGTCAGGAGAGCAGATGAGGTAGCACTCAAAGCTGTTTTCTATTCCTGTACATAGAGAATAAATTTGAAATACCACAGTAATCTACTCATTGTTTTAAATTTGATACAAGTTCTCACTATGTAACTGTGATTGGCCTGGAACTATGTAATACAGGCTGGCCTCAAACTCTGAGATCCACTTACCTCTGCCTTCCAAATGGTAGGATTAAATGGGTGCACTTCCATACCAAGATAATCTAGTCAACTTGAATAATGCCATGCAGGTGTGCCAGAGCCCAAGTTGCTCATCAGTAGGATTGCTTTGAAGACACACTACAGAGATGTTTGAAAAGATAATCAGAGGTTCTTTGGGTTTCTGAAAATTTATAAATATTTATAACAACTTTATAAATGTAAGCCAAGACTGCTCATTTGTTCCCGGCTACCCAGACCTGAATAATCATGCAGAAATTCTATTAACTATTAAACTGTTTGGCCTACTGGCTCAGGATTCTTGTTAACTAGCTCTTACATGTTAAACAAACCCATTTCTATTAATCTGTGCATTGCCATGAGGCTGTGACCTACCAGTAAGGTTCCAGCGTGTCCTTCTCCTTCGGCAGCTACATGGCATCACTTTGACTCCACCTACTCTCTCTGTATATATTTTTCAGCCTGGTTATATTCTGTCCTGCCATAGGCCATAGCAGCTTTATTAATTAACCAACAAAAGCAACACATATAAAGGAATCCCACATCATATAAATATTTCATTCTATTTGCTAAGATAATACCTGAACACTATAGAAATCACTAGTGTGTTAAACCATGACTTTACTTTTAGAAGCAGTGTCTCTTTGTACTGCCTATGCTACCTTTGGACTAGCCATCCTCCCATATCAACGCCTAATGTAGCTGAGGATTCTGATGTAGCACTGCATCCTGCAAATTGTGGTGTTACTTGTGACATTAAAAGTTGATGACTTTTATTTATAAAAGGGATTTAGACTTAATATAGTAGGTCAAACTAAATGCACCTTTTTATATATTTAGAAAACATAAAATAATTTTATAATAAGTAGCTAAGATGGCTATATTTCTTTAAAAAAGTAAAGGGATGGACTGAAGAAGTTACTCAGTGGTTAGTACCTATTTGCTCCTGAAGAATATTCAGGTTCTGTTCCTCAGAGTGGCTCACCACAATCTACATATCTACAACATATTTCCAAAAGTTTTAATACATTCCTCTGGTCTTTGTAAGTATTAGGCATGCACATGGTACACATACATAAAGCAGGCAAAACACTTATACATATAAAATTAGAATAAATCTTTAGAAAATAATTTTTAAAAAACAGTAAAGTGAGTTAGAAAGATGGTTGACTTGGTAATGTGTTCGCCATGTAAACATAAGGATTGATTTCAACTCCCCTGAGCCCACACAAAAGGCAACCACAACAGTAAACACATAGAGTTTCAATACTGTGGAGGCAAAGACAGGAACACCCTCTGTGCTCACTGCCAGCCAGTCTAGCACATTCAATGAACTCCAAGTCCAATGAGAGACCCTCTCTCTTTAAAAAAAAAAAGCAAGAGGGACCTAATCAATGATAAGCATGCTAAAATCCATAGAACCACAGAGATTAGGTATAGAGCAAAAGAATGGGGTGGGGGAAAAAAAAGAATGGGGTGGGGGTAAATAGATCTCCCTAGAAAGGGGAAGCATAATAGATAATTACAGATGGATGAGTTTTGGGGGACCATAATGGAAGAATCAGGCAGAGAGAATAAAGGAGAGGAAGAAGGGATTATGGAAAGAAGCAACTAAAAGTAGGGAAACCTAATACAGTAAAAGCTTCCATATATATATATATATATATATATATATATATATATATATATATATATATATATATTTCTAAATGAAATCGCCAAATAATGGAGAAGACAGAAAACAAACTGTACATATATTGTCACCTAATGAAGCTTTCAGTACCAGGAACTGGTTACATCAAGTTCCAGTACCAGGAACTGTTAGCCAAAGAGTCCTATGGGAACTCCCACACAACTCATTCTGTTACCAAGACTACAGGATGCTCTACACAAACTGACAGCAAGGCCCTAGGGATGAAAACAATACCTATGCAATGCATTGAAATATGGAGAAGCTGAGCTGGTGTCTACCCCTTCACAGAGACAGATAGAAGTTGGATCTAGTTGGGAAGAAAGTTGCCAAGGACTGGGCAAGGGGAACTATAATCAGTATATATTGTATAATAAGCAATCTATTTTCAATCAAAGAAAAAGTTCAAGGTGGAGGCTCTCTTAGTTACGGTTTCTATTGCTGTGAAGAGACACCATGACCATGGCAACTCTTATAAAGGAAAATATTTGACTGAGGTAGCAGCATACAGATTCAGAGGTTTAGTTCATTATCATCATGGTGGGAAGCATGGCAGTGTATAGGCAGACATGGTGCTGAAGAGAGTTGAGAGTTCTATGTCTTGCAGGCAACAGGAAGTGGTCTGTGGCACTGAGAGTAGCTTGAGCATAGGAGAACTCAAAACTCACTCCCACAGTGACACATTTCCTCCAACAAGGCTACACCTACTCCATCAAGGCCACACCTCCTAATAGTGTCATTCCTTTTGAAGCTTATTTTCTCTCAAACAACCACTGAATTGAAGAAGACACCTGATCTCACCTGTGACCTCTACACATATGCATATATGCATGAACACTAGCACACACATGACACACTCACACATTCACATAAGCACACATACTTCCTCAATATTAGTAAAGATATTAATTTGGCCTATCCTTTCACTTTCCCAGGAAATGTAGATTTAGATAAGTAAACTAATATGTGTAGAACGTAAAGCTAATGAAATTAAATTGCTTGAAATAAGAGAAGAATGCTTTTGATAACCTACACCCTTTTAGGAAAAGATTGAATTTTCACTTGAAACAATTTGCCACCCCTGTTAGGTAGTTCCCTGGACCCTTGCAGAAACTGTGATGGAGTGGTTCAAATCTGCATTTAGCAGTTTATAAAGGTCATGAGGAGCCAGGCCATTTATCTAGGAAGCAAAAATTAAAAGCTATAAATTATAAGAAAGTTTAATGACTGGTACAAAGAAGAGTCACAGAGAATGACTGGAATCCATACGAGTCTGTAGAAGATTAATTACAGATACCTTACCAAAGTGAGGGCCAGGCTGGCGCAAAGTTGGGGGCAAGGGGACAAGTTTTCTATTCCTTCTCCTTCGAAAGAAATGTCCTCTTCTTTCCAGTTTCTTGTGAGTAATCGGGAGTTGTGTTCAAATCATCAGCCAATCAGCTAACAGTCATCAACTACCCTTCACACAGTCCATCAGAAGGACTTCTAAATCCGATGAGCACCTGATGAGTCACAGTAATGAAGAAGCAGTGTCCCTGGTCTATGGCAGTCCCACATGCAGAGGAAGCAAGTACCTTCTTTCTCTCCTCTCTGCTAATCAGAAACTTCTCTTTACCCTCCATTGCTCTTGAGAAAAGTAATTAGAATAATCAGAGAACTGATTGCTTTATTAGGCATGGCTGGTGATAACTCATTTCCTTTATCTATGCTCAGGTTTTGCAATTTTTATAAGCTCTTCAGATTATTCTTCTACACAGTGTTATAATCATAATAAAAACTATATGTGATAATTTGATTCTTCCCCTTAAGAAAATCACAGTAAGAAGTAATTAAGTTAGAATATAGGGAACTATTTTTCTATAAAGACCTAATACACAGGGCCTAGAATATAGCATAGTTGGCAAAATGCCCACCAGGCAAGGATGAAGATCTGAGTACAACTCCCCATCACTATAAAAAGATGGGCATGGTGTGCCAGGTTTTCCCTTTGGGGCCACAAACCAGCTCTCAAATCATGACACAGAGACTTATTATTAGTTATGAATGCTTTGCCTAGTTTAGGCTCATTTCTGGTTATTTCTTTTAACCTAAGTTAACCTGTTTCTCTTTATTTACCATTTGTCTCAGGGCTTTTTACTTTTCTTTTCCTCTGTATATCTTACTTTCACTGCTTCTCATCTCTGTTTGCCTGCAGCTGCCTGGCTTCTTATCCTAGGTATGTCCTCCTCTTTCCTCTTGTTCTCTTCTCTCTTCTTCTCTCTCCATTCTTTTTATTCTCTCTGCCTAGCAGCCCCACCAATCCATCTCCTGCCCCGCCAATGGCTGTTTAGATTTTATTAGACCAATCAGGTGCCTTAGGCAGGCATGGCGAAACAAATGCAATACATCTTTACATAAAGAAACACACATCCCTACATTACTAAACAAATGTACCATAAACAAATGTAACACACATTTGCACAGCTAAAGTAATATTCTGCAGCATAAACACACATAATATATCTTTGTCCTGTAAAAATAATCCTCCACAACAGCATGGTGACATCTCTTTATATAGTAGCATCTGTAAACCTATCACTTGGAAAATGGGTAGTGGGAGAAAAAACTGAAACTCATTGGCCAGACAGTCCAACTGAAACAAGTAGCTTCAGGGCCAGTGAGAGATCATGTCAATAAATAAGTAAACAAACAAATGAACAAATAAGTGGAGTGCAATTCAAAAGGCAATCGACCTTTGGCATCTCCATTATACATGTGTCTTCATTGTACATAGATACATGTTCAGGCAACCACATTCAGACATGCACACACCCACATAAAACACACACACACACACAACATGAATGCATGCATGCACACATGCAAACTTGATAGGAAATTGTTTAAGCTTTACCAGCAAGGTGATCTCAAAGGTGTTTATTCAACTCTGCCACTATGATATGAAGATAGCCACCAATGGAAAGCAAATAGCCATGTGAGTTCATGGTGTGTTTCTTCTCTTCCAGATGTGGATGACTATCTTATCTCCACATCCTTACATGGCCTTTCCTCTGTGTATGCTCAGCCACTCCTGAGATATCATCCTGTTCTTGAAAAGGTTGAGTCCTATTGTGTTTCAGGATATTTGATCACGCTGTGTGAAAGACCCCTTCTGGTTGATTTAATAAAGAGAAGAATAGCCAATAGTTAGGCAGAAGAGGATGGACATGACGTCCAGAGAAAGATGGGAACTTTGGGAAGGAGTGGGATTCACAAGCAAGACAAAGAGCAAGTCAAACATATGATATTGAGGAGAGGTAATGAGCCATGTGGCAGAATATAGATCTATATAAACAGGTTAATTTAAGTTTTAAGAACTAATTGGGAACAACCTTAAGCTAAACCTAAGCTTTCATAATCAATAAGAAGTCTCCACATCATTATTTTGGAGCTGAAGGCCCAAAGAAAGTCCGACTACACTATTGTACCACATTCCCCTTTTAGTGGTCTCTTTAAAATTCAAGTTCCTCCTGGAACTATCACCATTACAATCACATCAAGGATCAGAAGAACCACTTATGAACATAGGGATGGCATAATTCTTTCAATAAAAGATATGAATAAAATTGATAACACTGTTTGCTTGAGAAAAGCACATGGGTACAGGATGAGTGAGGTGAAGCTGGAGGCAAGGCTGAGTGACAGGCTTTGTTGAACACTCATTTAAATTATCAACTGTGTTTTAGATTACTGTCTACTATTGAAATTAATTTTAGCCAGACACTAAAAATAATGATTACTTTATTCATATTCAGAGTACATCATCAGATTATATCATTTCCAGCATTATTTACACGAACAATATTTTTATTTTTTTAAGTGTGCTTGCCAGAATATTTTATTGGCAAAACATGAGATATCTATAAATTGTAAGCTCAGCGTTTAATTTTGTAGAGTGTTTTCTTGAAGATAAACATTTTAGATGATAGAGAATCTGTAGAGGTAGTGATTTGGTCAGCTCACATTTGGGTGTTGGAGACAACTGAAGAAGGTGTGTGTATTCATCATTGTCATCTGTATAGTTTCAGGGTTACATTTTCCAGTGGACAGATACTGTGTGGAATCAGATATATAAGAAGACTGAGATCCTTACTCTTTTATATATATAAATATATATTTATATATAGCAGCCGGAGTGGAGGGATTTGTTTATGCACAGTCTGAAATGGAAATGAAAGACGGATGAACCAAAACTGGTACAGAAAACAAGGGTCTGGGGTGGGGAATGCAGATCACGGGATCACAAAGACCAGAGAAAGCCAATGGGAAAAAAGAAAATAATAAAGAGCTCCCTGGATTTTCATGGAAATTATTCACAGTTGTCTTTGGCAACCAGTGCACCAGGAACCCCATGGGAGTTTGTCTGCCTGTCACTGCAGAGACTAAGCACTAATATGGAGACCTGTGAGCGGTGTGATATCCAAGGTCCTGAACATCTAGACTAATTTACCTAGCTAGCTATAATCCACGTTAGTTAAATGCATTGCGTGCATGTGGCTTTCTCTCTATTCTGGCATTGTTTATTTAACAGAATATGTCTGATACTAGTCACTTATACAATTATTAACCCTCATGAAGATATTTGCAAAGTGTCTCATGTATTATAAATCCATCAAATAAAAGAAGAAAATAAGCTTCTCTGCCCTGTAGATACACTTAAAAGTGCTTACTAATTTTTTAACTTGATTGTTTTCCAAGAAATTTTTGTTTTACATAAGACTAAATACATTCATATCAATAACCAGTGGGGGTGGTAAGAAAGGAGAGAGAGAGAGAAAAAACATTTCCATTTGCAAAGTTTTAGTGCATTTGGGGTTTCCTTGTTTTGCTTATTGGTTGGTTAGGTGGGTGGTTGAGTGGCTGCTTTATTGGTCAAATGGTTAGTTTGTTGGTTATTTTATGGTGCTGGTATTAAATTCAGGACCTCATGCATGCTATATATACAAATAATCAACCACTAAGATATATTACCAGTCACTTCTGTTTTAATTAGTGTTTGATTTTATATTATCCCTTTAGATGAATGCACAGATGGACGCACAGAGTATTACTTTTACATCTCCTTGACCATAATATCTGACCGTAAAAATATTATAGGAGGTAAGGTTTATTCTGGCCCAGAGTTACAGAGTTTCATTGTGTTGAGGTGGGGAAGGTATGACGAAAGAGTTCATGATGTAGAAGCACACAGCAGTGGCTGCCCATATCATAGAGGATGAGAGATAAAGAACAAGAAGAGGGGGCAGGCATAACATTCAAGAGATGGCCCCAAGGAACCTATTGCCTTACCCACAAAACACTTCACAATGTCTCAAAGTTGTGCTGCCATGTGGGATAAAACTTCTAAAACTGAACCTATAAGGTATGTTTCAATTTTAAGACAGATCTGGGCAGAGTGACACATATGTTTAGTCCCAGCACAGGGGGCAGAGGCAGGTGGATCTCTGTTAGTCTGAGGATAACCAGAGCTACATAGAGAGATCCTGTCTCAAAAAAGTTTAAATATCATAACAGATAAAAAAATTAATAAATAGGTAGGTGTATGGGTGAATAGAGAGATGACAGAGAGGCAGACAGACAGCAAGCACCTAGCTTTTTGTTTCACTAGATCATCTGAATCTGTACATCATAATCACCTAATGACTGCTTTGACATTGGTTATACATATCTGCCCCAGATTAGCTTTGAGAAGAGCCAGTTTAGGGCGTAGAATGTTTAGGAAGATACACCTTTGGGGTTTGTCCCTACCAGCAAAAGGGAGAAAAGACAGGATTGGACAGACCAGTAACGGATGCTGGGCTGCAAGCCCCACAGTGAGCTTGGTGCATCCCACAGTGATCCCTAGGGCTAGGATTTGAACTCAGCCAGCACATTTATACACCCAGCTCTGGAAGCCATGTATAGTGGCATTTCATTTGCATTTTAATAAATACAGACTGCCTGATCTAAAAGTAAAACAGTCCCACTGGTTAGCCTTAAAGACAAGATTATGGTAACACACACTTTTAATCCCAGTAGCCACAATAACACACACCTGTAATCCCAGTAGCCACTCTAGTAGCCATAGAAATCGGGTGGTGCATGCCTTTAATCCCAGTGGTGCACAGCCTTTAATCCCAGCCCTAGAGAGGAATATAAAACGGGAGAAGACAGCTCTCAGACACAGTCTCATTCTGAGATTTCAGGAGGCAGGATCACCATTTCAGACTTAGGTCCAGGTAAGAGCCAGTGGTTGGCAGTTTTGATTTTCAGATCCTCAGGTTGAACCCCAATTTCCAACCTTGAGTTTTTATTAATTGTGCTTCAGTCACGGGTGTGCACTGTTTTGGGAAATGATTAACTTTGAAAAAATTAATTTTCAGAAACCAGAAGACTGGGTATCTGCAAAAGCCTGAGAGATGCAGCTGTGCAACCAGCACTGTGTAGTAGCTGGGACTGCAAGTCACTCCCTGACGGGAGGCAAGGTGTATGTGTCTGTGTCCCCACAAAATTTTCCACTTCTCTAGTTGTGACCACATGACTGTCAACCTGGCAGGATCTAGAATCACCTAGAAGACAAATCTGTGCACACGAATGTGAAGGAGTTGATGAATTAAGGTGGGAAGACTCATCATCTCAAACATGGTTGGCACCCTTCCATGGTCCAGAGACCAAGACTGAACGAGGATGGGGAAGAAATCTGAGCACCTGCATCCATCTCTCTCTGCTACCTGATGGCACATGCAGTGTGACCAGCTGCCTCAGTTCTTGGTGCCAGGACCTCTCTGTCATGCTAGACTGTACCTGCAAACTGTGAACCCAAAGCTTCTTTACTTAATTAAGTTCTTTTTTTCAGCTATCCCTGTCACAACCATGGGGAGAGTCACAAAGATTATACTTTTCTATTCCTACCCATTTTTCTTTCTTAAAAATAGTAGTGCACATTTGAAACATGTCTTAATGATTATTTTCTTCCTTTATGCTCTCAAAATTGGAATTCTGAAAAGTTGTGAGTTAAAATATTTGAAACTTTTTAAAGAATTTGAAACATATAACAAATCACTGTCTCGATGCCTTCCATGCGGTTTGTATTCATGCCAGTAGTGTTATCAGAGCTGACATTTTAGAAGGATATCAGCTTTGGATCTCCTCTCTTAAAAAATAAAAAAGATATTCTGATGGGTTTATGCACAGATTGTTTCAAAATTTACTTTCTATGGATTATTAATGAGGCTCAACAGTGATTCACATTTCTTCAATCAATGTGACTTTGTAGCAAAAATATTATTTTACAACATTTACTTATTTTCCCACAGAAATAGTGATGCTTTAACCATTGCTAGATAGGATTTAAAACAATCCGACCATAAAATAACTCCGCTTTGAAATCGGAAGTCTGTTGTGCCAATATCATCTCTTATTCTTATTTCCTGTCCAGCCCATGTTATTCACTGTTCTCTATTGTTTGGAGCTGTATTTTTTTCATCCTCCCTTCTCTAGACCACAAGTAGAACAATGTGATCGTGGTGCAGAAATGCTTCACCCACATTGCAAAGCGCCACAGCCCTGTACCGTGGGGAAAGTCATAGAGAGATGCTCGGGGGAAGTCAGGAAAACACCAACCATTAGTTACATATGCACAGACAACAGTAAGCACAGCATTTACCAATACTTAACACGCAAAATGAAGAGCTGAATTACTTTCTCTTTTTTTTCCTTTTTTTTATTGTTAAAAGAAAAATTTACATTTACTCCCCTTGTTCCCGGCCCTCCCACTCCCCCACTACCCCACCACCCTCCCCCTGCTTCCTTAAGA
>JAQHUG010000050.1:9467005-9480353 GCA_028555095.1 Dicrostonyx torquatus | reverse complement strand
GGCCCTGCGCCCGAATGACCAGAGAGTTTAGAGGAATAGACTGTCCCTGCACCCCTTTCCGGTCTGGGCGGGCCCTGGGTGGGGACTGACTTACCCCTCCATATGCTTCTGCTGGGACTAGATCAGGGCCCCCTGATGCTCCAGGATCTCAGAGGCAGAAGTGCAGGCTTGGTGGAGGTAGCACCTTGGCACAAATAACCCCTGCTTCCCTGAACTCACTCCCTGATCCCCAGAGCCTTAGTCCTGGAGCCTGATGCTTTGTGAGGTCCTAGGACCCGGCAGCTGGAAGGGGGAGCTGGGCTGGGCTTGGAAAAAATCCAGTACCCGGCCAGGGCCCTGAGCCCGAATGACCAGAGAGTTTAGAGGAATAGAGTCTTGAATTACTTTCTTTTTAAATGCTAAGAGGGGCTTAAGTTTATGATGAACTTTGTGTGGTTTGGCAGGCAGACATGAAAAGGTGTTTATAGATACTTACTTCCCCTCTGTAAGGTTTTCATCTTCTATTTTGTTGTAAAAGCCTGTTCACTTGGAGGCTCTCCATTCTAATTCAATCAGTTGTGAATTAGTTTTCTGGGAGACAAAAAAGTATTCCCGAGAGATGGTGTATGATTGCCATATTGTTTTTTATTTTCGTGTTTAGATTTCAAAGAGAAAACAAAGTTAATGAAGTTGATCATAATCATCTTCCTTTCATGACTTTTTTTCAGATCTCATTATGAGTTTTCAGTTGCTCAGAATATTTCACAGTCATGGTTCAATGCTATTCAAATCAAAATCCACTAGGACTCCTATGTCTTAATCATGGTGTATAAGAATGAGAGGATAAACTCCAGGAATCCAAGAAAAATGGCTGTATTAAGCAGTCTTCATATGCAGTATGACTTCCAGATATTAAACACAATTCAGGCTTGCTCTCTTCTCTCTTCTGTTGTTCGGTCCTCCCACCCCACAGTTAACTGTTCCTCTTTAATTTTTTCCAGAACAAAAGAATTCATCCTTAACATCCTTAAAGCATCATTTTGTACAAGTAAAAGAAGCTGCTATTTACAGTAGAATTGTAACGCTTATATGCAAAGCAGGGCCCGGTTTGTCCTGGGTCAGCAGAGTCTGGAGGAGCTCTTTCCCCTGGAATCACCTCGCTCAGTGATTCAGCACTTAACCTCCTGCAAGAGCACACTCAAAATGAGAAATCAGACGCGCCGTGGATCTTCAGACATTGACAACCAGGACTTTTGAGGGGAGAGTGGGGTGGGGGTGGGGGTTATCCATATGAAAACGGAAACTTCTCATTAAATGTGCCAGTCTTTATAATTGTTCATTCAACTGCTTGTTAGCCATAGGTATGGTATTGGCACTTTGCAGAAAAACCAGTTAAGTGTGATTGTGTTGCAACCGTGGAAATGATGAGTATCACAACTGGTAACAAAGTACAAGTTATAAAGCAATGGTTACAGTATCATCAAAGTACAAGTTTGATGGTTACAGTATCATCAAAGTACAAGTTTGATGGTTACAGTATCATCAAAATGAGATTTCAAAAGGACAATACACTGATTGTCCTCTTTCTCTGAGCTATCTACCCAACTTTTTCTTTAGCCTAGAGATTTAGGCATTTTTCTTGTTGCAAGAACATACGGTACTAAGGTACAAACAATCTTGATGTATTTGCCCTCTCCCCCCACCTCTATTCCCTTTCCTCCCCACCCACGTGCATCACACATACACGCACACACATCACACATGTTGTACATGTTCACATGAATGAATCTTGTAGGATAGCAAAGCCCCAAGATTCACTTGCCGACTCCCAAACATCAATGTTTGTACGGAGTACATGGGATAATAGTGCTTAAACAATTGAGTCTTTAGTCCTTAGCCTTAGAATTGGAGAAGCTTTGACTGACAGCTTTGACTCATAGTTTATTGTTTACACTCTTAGATAAATCAGGTTTTACTTTCCTTGAAATCACAAATCAATAGGACTCGGCTTCAGTCACAGTTTAAGAAAGAGAAATCTTTTTGATGCTGCAATTTTACTGGCTCCTTAGTATCCAGTGATCTAAAGGGAGTTAAAGGTACTCGGGATCATCCTGGATGTGTGGAACCTTTTTCCCAAGCATGTGTTCCCCGAGTATCTGAAGGGCACAGACCATATCTACAGAGCTCTGTCTCCCTGGCCCAGTCAAAGCACTAGTGATGAGAGAGCACACTGCTGAGGACCCTCTGACCCAAGCCAGCTTATCTAGTAAATAAACTGTTAGTAGCAAAGTAATTGATTCCTCGGGAACAAACACATAAAGCATGCCAGGTGTGAACAAACTTCCATTTCCAAGAATGCCTTATAAAATATAAGTACAGGATGGCTTTTAGAAATGAAACATCTAGCCGGGCGGTGGTGACACACGCCTTTAATCCCAGCACTCGGGAGGCAGAGGCAGGAGGATCTTTGTGAGTTCGAGGCCAGCCTGGTCTACAAGAGCTAGTTCCAGGACAGGCTCCAAAGCTACAGAAAAACCCTGTCTCGAAAAACAAAAAACAAGCAAAAAAAGAAATGAAACATCTGTGCATAATGTGTGTGTATATACACGCTATATTTTTATTATCATCTAGTGGCAGGTGTATGGTTTGCCATTCCATGACTAAGGTGAATTGAATAACAAAGGAAGGACATCACTAATCAGTGACTACTTTGTCTCAGCGTGTGGGATATAACCAAGACTGGAAGGCAGTGTATCACCCCTCAAACAGCATCACTCAGTAGGCAAAGGGCTCCTTTTTGTAGGTCTCATCCATCTCATCCATCAAGCCATAGAGTTTAAATGCTACAGAAGCAAGCCACACAGTGTTCATGCACTGCGCTTGGAGGGCCCAGGGCACTGCGGGGTGATTAGGGTTTCTTTAGCAATAAGGGGGATGTTAGCCTGTTGTCATCGGTGTTTGAAAAGTGGCAAAAGCTCCTTTCCTCTGGCTTCGGTTCCTACTGCTTTTAGCAAATTTTCACTTTCCTCCATCAAAACTCTCAAAGAAGAGTACTCCATTGATTTCTGGAACAGCTCCTCTCTGTTATAACAGAATGGACAGAATTCCATTTTTCCAGGGTCTGAGCACACTAACAGTGCTGTCAATCATTAGACTATTTAAAAGGCTAGAGACCGAGTTCTCTAAGAAAACACCATGAGCAAAATGCAAGTTGGGAAGAAAAGGGTTTATTTGGCTTACATTCCCATATTGCTGTTCATTATTGAAGAAGTTAGGATAAGAACTCAAACAGGGTAGGATCCTGTAAGCAGGAGCTGATGCAGAGGCCACGGGGGAGCTGCTGACTGGGCTTGCTCCCCATGGCTTGCTCAGCCTGCTTTCTTATAGAACTCAGGACCACCAGCCAAGGAATGACACCACTCACCATGACTGGTGCTCTGCTCCATAGATCACTAATTGAGAAAAATGCCTTACAGCTGGACTTCCTGGAGGCATTTCCTCAACTAAGGGTCCTTCCTCTCTGATGACTCTAGCATATGTCAGATTGACCCACGAAACCAACCAGCACAGGGTATGTTAAGGAATTTATGGATTAAACTAAGATGTGAAAAAAAAAATGTGGCCAGTGAACAGGGAGCTGTTGAAAACAGAAAGCAGTTCAACACCCAGTGGACACAGGATCCACCCAGACCAAAGTGCAAGGGGCTACCTCTAAGCATGGCTCTCTCTATGGTGCCACTTACACAAATTCATATGTATAATGCAAGCTCTTAGCACAAGGATGACACAGGATGGCTTTCTCTACTTAAGACTTAGGTGGTGAGTTTGTCGCGAGTACTGTGCATGGATAGAGAAAACGAATTTGGGCTCCACATGATTAGCTGGACTTGACATGGGAGCACACACAGGGTACCTACTCTCATCCTCCCAGAGGCACGGTTTCACGTTAAAGGAGGAGAATAGAGTATTATGATGGAAGAATTAATCTCTTCAGAACTTTAGGGAATCCGTTTGAGTTACCAATATCCATGTCAGGTTTTCTAAGATCCTTCCCCGTCCCCACCCCACCCTCGCTCTGTCACACTAAAGGCTGTTGTGATCAGCAAAATAGAAAGGTAAGTAAACTCTTGACCAAAATTGGGATTAAATGTTGGGGCTAAAGCTATTTTTAAGCTAGACTGTGGGTTCTGAGCACAGAAGAGCTGTGTTGTTGCTCATCACCAAATCAATCAGTGGTTTATCAGTGTTGCCCAGAATATAACTGAGAGCTTCTGAAAACTGAGACAGATGACGGAACAAATGGTGTCAAAAGCCCATGTGATCTTTTCAAACACACAAGAGAAGATCTGCCAGATGAAAAGAACACCCAAATTTTCTAAATACAGAGGTGGGGGGGGGCACTCAGAACCAATTTTCCACTTACCGGTAAAGTCACAAGTACACGATTATTTCGTTTCTCTCAGGAAAGCTCCCGTCTGCATCAATGCACCACTTTCTTTCCTGTCACGTCTTGGGGGTTGGGAGAGTTCTCTTATATAAGCCTTGTTTGAAGGGCCTGTTTCTGAGATCTGTGAAACCCTACTCAAAGCTCATGAGATACTGCAATAATGTAATATTGATTAAAGGGTTCCAAAAATTTCTGCAAATGACTAGCTGTTGCTTATTCTGACAAGACCCCAGCGCAGCAGAACAAGTGAAAATAGATGTACACACAGAGGTCCTTACCTAACTTCCTCTCTATTTTTAGATAAAACCTTTTTCAAGTTCTGTGGTCTCAGATTTCATCAAGCTGAAAAGAGAGAGAATTGGAGTACAAGAATTCGACCCTAAAATCCCCAAGCATGTTCTAATATCTGCATCTAGCCTATTTCATCCGCCCAGGAAGTCACCTATGAACTTGCTAGCCCAGCATCCACATCACCAGGGAGCTTAAGAAATATAGACTCTAAAATTCCACTCTCTACCCACCAAAACTGAACCATGTTTCATCAGGAAGTCGGTAGAACTACTAAAGCTTGAAGAGCAAGGACCTGGGACCTCTGGTCTATGATGAGGAGACCTTGGGTCTATGTTAAACTGTATTTTAGAATATTTTGAAAGCTAAGTTCTAAAGTTGAGAGTAGAAACGCTGGTTCCTGAGACAAACATGGCGAAAGGCTCTCCTTCTCCAGGAAGATTCTAAACTTTCGACAAGGTCAGTGAGTGAATCCAGCAAGTTTGCAAGGCAAAATTCAACCCAGTCTGATAGAAAAAGAAAACAGCCATTAGTCTATTCCCTTCCAGGTCCCCTTGATTTAGATCTGCTCTCAGACAAGAAAGTCAAAAGGAGCGTGTTCATTCCCAAAGGGAAAGTCAAGGAATCAGACAGCCTGGCGCACCAAAGAGACTGTAAGAGCCGCTCAGAAATTAGAAACAGGGGTCCTGATAAAATGAAAATGGCAATTCTCTAAGCTCTGTCTCCACTGTGATGGCGTTACATTTTCTTTTTATTTCTATACTTTCTTGTCTTATTTCTCATCTTCCACAGTAAATTTTACATTCCATGGGGAAAATGAGTTTACCACCTGATCCAAAGAGTTCTCTGTTGT
Organism: Dicrostonyx torquatus; assembly: GCA_028555095.1. Lineage (NCBI taxonomy): Eukaryota > Metazoa > Chordata > Mammalia > Rodentia > Cricetidae > Dicrostonyx > Dicrostonyx torquatus. The sequence goes on along the minus strand of JAQHUG010000050.1, from coordinate 9,474,786 downwards.
TTGTAAAGATTATCAAACATCTTTTCCCATGTAGATTTCAAAACATAATAAATTTCAACCCGCATAGCCAGTGACTCACCTCCCTCTCCTTCATTCCCCTGAACCTTTTAACCTGTCTCAGTTGTCAAATCTGCATTGAACTTGCCTTGGCTTAATAGTCTCCCTTTCTGCATCCCTCAGTGACAATATTCACACTATTTGGGGCAGGGAGCTATATATCTTCCTACTAGATTTTGACCTTGAAGTCAAGGCCATACTCAGAAGGCAGATCACAAGGCACCAGTCCTAGAGGGTTTCTGTCAACTGGTCACTTTCCACAGACTATGTCAATGTGACACTTACCACCTTTTCAGTGAGGTCTGGGGTTTCTTTGCAGGGGTTCCTTAAATAATGATTCATCTCTCTATACATATTTCTTGTACCTAATGACCACAGCAGTTTGTCCATTCACCTCTGCTGTATCTGTTAGCTTCAAGAACTACATCTTTGCCTAGGGTAGAAGCTTTGCTCCAGGCCTGGTGACTACAAATAGATAACACAACTCAGTGCAAATATTATCAGATGAGCTGTTACATCTTCTCCTGCCACGGAACACACCGTGGGCAAATAAACTTTTCCTTTTTCTCATAATTTTCTATTGAATGAGGCTGATATGAAGGTAGAAGGTAATATTGAAAACATATCTCCCAGGATAACCTTAGTCATTAGGCAAAGAATCTATCTTACCTATTTTATACGCATCTGGATTTCTTGTGGAGTATTAGCTCAGTGGGCCGAGGCTTAGGAAAAGAATTCAGAATTATGTGGTAGAACCACTCTGCCAGTGCTAAACCCTCACTGGCTGGATAGCTCTTCTCAGGGAAATGAGGCTAAATAAAGGCCCATAACTCATTTGCAGACTATCCCCTCCCATTAGTACCAGGTGACCAGAATCAGACACTCACATGTATGTGCCCTCACTCTCGCTGGAAAAGAAATGTAGACTTCTTAAGGTTCTACTTAAGAAGGAATGCTCCTCTGTATGAATTATGAATGTGTAGTGGGTATCAAGAGACATGAGGCAGCCATGACTAAGGGACAGTCTCTCTGTGCACATGGGCAGTAAGCAATGAGATGTCACAAGCTCTCAGCAAGGAGTGTGAAATACTGAGGGTCCGCAAAGTGTCTGGCACACGGGGATGATGGGATCAACCCTTTCTCTTGGAATATCATAGCAAGAGATTGGATTGGATTCATAAAGAAATGCACGTGAGACATGGTTGTACAGCCGAGATAACTACGGAAAGCTGAGGACGACAGCAGAGACACTGGTGGGCACTTCACTCATTTAATACCAGTGAAAATTTTGGAAACAATCTCTAATGTTCACCTCTACCAATGGACAGCTGCTCTCTGCTTTAAGCTGTCAGATAAAGACATTTCCCCAATTATTTTACGTGTGGACTGTTCTCACCAAGGGGGTGTAGGAAGAAAGGGAATATACAAATATGCTGCTTCATTGACTTTACAGGCTAATGGGAGACCACCAACACTTCCGGACCCCACCCTGACCCCAAATTCCCAATACTTCATTCTTAGAATACAAAATTTCCATACTCTTTGTAACATTTATGCAGACAATTTTACTCTTTCAGTTTATAACCTTTGGGTTGACTTTTAAAATGTTGCCAAAGGCTTTCTAAAATAACTATAATATTAACAATTCTATCCATTAAAGAAATACAGTTCATTGCAATGCCTACATATTATATTATTCATTTTAATTTTCTCAGTGTACTGAGGATGAAGCTACATTCACTATTTATTGAACTTGTCTTTGTTGGTCTCTTCAAAATGTGAGCATTTTTCCTTGTGACTTTTGAGTAAATATATCGGTTTTTGTTAATTGTTCTGTTATCTTTGTCTTTCTATGGACCAAGTTTATTGTTTTGTTGCCAGTTCTTACACTTGTATCATTACCTCTATTCCTAACATACGATTATATTTATATGTTAGTTTCTCGAGACAAGATCTCACACACCCCTCCCTGGCTGGTGCCAAACTCATTACATAGCTGGAAAAGATCTTAATTTCTGATTTCCCCTGCCTCAACCTAATGAGTGCTGGAATTAACAGCATGTGCCATCATTCCTGGTTTATGTGTTGCTCAGATTGGAACTCGGGGCACTGTGTATGCTTAGAAAGGGCTCTGCCAAGTGAGCTCTGTTCCCAGCCTTATTTTTAGTTTTATATTATAAATGTGATTATCTTATGTTTTTCTTCAGCTTATGGGTTTTTTTTTTGTTCTTTTTTTTTTTTTTTCGTTTTTCGAGACAGGGTTTCTCTGTAGCTTTGGAGCCTATCCTGAAACTAGCTCTTGTAGCCCAGGCTGGAGCTTATGGTGTTTTCATAGCTTAAGTTTGGGGAATTCATCAATATTTATTGATTTCTAAGATTCATTTGAACTGATACATAATATTTACTTAGTGAATTTTATTCCTTTTGGTTGAAGGACTTACAGTTTCCAAATTTCCATATTACAAGCATTGTGGCCATGACTTCCCTGTGTTCCTCTCCCTGATGGCGTAAAAAATTTCCAAATTAGTAACTAGAAATAGAAACATTGGCTGTGATGGTTTGTACTCAGTTTATAATTCCTGAGTAAGGAAACCATGGGAACTCCCACTAAATGTACCTCAGTTTCCCTTACTTTACATTTCTTACAAACACTCATGGTGGTAAAAAATTCTTAACCCATACAAACCTGAGAGAAACAGTAGTTAGCTATAGTACCTATTGGCATTCCCTAAGTCACGAGGCTGTGTCTTTAAAGGATACTTAGGTTTCATGTTCTCTAATATGATATTCAGTTTGCTACTTTCTATTGAGTTTTTCCAGGTTATTCTTCATGAACTTTAGTTCTTTACCATAAATATTAATTCTTTATGGTTAATGTAATCTCTATCTACCATTGAACCTTCACGCTTTTTCATTAATGTCTATTGATAACCCACAACTCATCAATTTAAATTGAATTTAGTGTTTCTGTGCTACATCAGAGACATATTTCCCTACACCTACAGAAATGAACCATCCTGTCATACTTTCCTCTAACGAGCTGACATCTGAGGTGCACTTGCAAGGCTGGTTGTGTGTGAGTGTGAGTGTGAATGTGTGTGTGTGTGTGTGTGTGTGTGTGTGTGAATGTGTGTGTGTGTACAGTCAGGAGCTGCTAGTCCTTGGACTTAAGAACCACTTCCTGTGACCTGATTTCCTTCAGTTTAATTCTTTCACAGCAAATTGTGGTTATATCTACAGAATTTTCTTTCTTTTTATTTTTTTTAATTGATCTATACATTTTTCTCTGCTCTCCTCCCTATGGCCCCTCCCCTTTTACCCTCTCCCATGCCACCCAGGCTCCCAATTTACTTAGGAGAGCTTGTCTTTTTTTCCTTCCTATATAGATCCATGTATGTCTCTCTTGGGATCCTCTTTGTTGTCTAGGTTCTCTGGGGTTGTGGTTTTTCTTTGATTTATGTATAGAAGCCACTTAAGAGTGAAAACATATTTGTCTTTCTGGGTCTGGGTTAACTCACTCAGTATGTTTTTTTTCTATATCCATTCATTTGCCTGTAAATTTCAAAATGTCATTATTTTTTACCACTGTGTAGTTGTGTGTTTGTATGCATTTTTATTCCTTCTTATCATTCAACCCAAGTTGAAAAGGCTGTGAAGGGTTTTGCTTGTTTATTTTTTTTTGAATCGTTTTTCTAGAACCAAAAAAAAACAAAGCACTGATTTTGTGCCATTAAAATGTGTCCTTAAAATTCCTCCTTCTTATGTCATTTTTAGTTCTTTTAAGTGTTTGATTACATTTTCACAAGCAAGAACAAAGTCTTTTTGTTATTTCTTTTAAAATGAGATGTTTGAGACCAGCCCTCATCAGAGGCAGCCTTGTGTCTTGAATTTTCTAGGAGGTATTTGACCGCTTGTCAATCTCTGGGAAGTAAATTCAGTTTTCATTTCCTCCTTGAGCCGAAAGTCACGTGGAGATGTCCTACATGTCCAAGTGTTCCAGTCTCAATGTTCACCTTCTCTTCTTACCTCCTATTTTCTTGGATTAAGACAAGAGAACACAATCTGTACAATATCTATGCTTAAATATTTCTCAGCCCTTTTATTTTCAAGAGGCCACAAGATTCTATACTTTTACTGGACATTTTTAAAACCCTTTAAGCTTATGTTTTTATTTCTCTATAGACTCTTCTCAATTATAAATATGATTAATGAATTTAAGTGTTTCAATATAATAATATGCCTAAAAACTACTCTCGGGTTTCTAATTCTTCCTTTATGTTTCATTTTTTATTGCCTGATGCATAGAGATTTACCATATGTTCACATTTTTTCCATAAATTGCCCATTTATTTCCAACCTTCTTTTTACTTGTTATTTAAAACTGTGTCTCACTAAGATGCCCTACCTGGCCTTGAACTCACAACCCTCCTGCTTGAGCAACTAAATTTAAATAGTCAGATTATAAGCCTGTGCCATTACTTATAAGTATATATACTTATAAGAGAACTAAATTAAACTAATAATATCCATTTTAGCCACAGAGAAACACTGTCTCAAAAAACCAAAAAAAAAATCCATTTTATTATTAAATGAACTAAACTAAGTAATATCCATTTTATATTTGTTTGGGGGGAGGCAAAAAAGCATAAAATACCCTCAATCTGTACATGAGAGAGGGGGGAGATAGACAGAAAGAGAGAGAATTAAATAATATAACACATCAGCAACTGTATCACTTTTTCATTACCCATGACTCCTGAAACATCTTAAGTATGAAGATAAAAGGTTATGTTGACTCGCTGTTTCAAGGGTTCTTCTCTATGATTTATTAGACCCTTGCTTGTGTCCAGGACAAGGTAGCACATAGTGCTGAAACTGTGCAAGGAAAGAAAACCAGTAAGCAACCTTACGATGGGGACACAAGAAAAACAAAGGAAGGGCAGGGGGCCATTGTCACTTTTTCAAAGATAAGTCCTGATGAGCTATGTTCGATTCCTTCTCTCATCCATCATGTACCACGCTGAGCCTTCAAGATACGTTCAAGAACCCACTACAGCAGTAGCTAGAGTTGTACAATAAGTCCATCTAAATGATATACTGTATACTTTAACCAAGATCTTCCCAGATCCTGCTCAGTGCCCCTGGCCATCATTATTCAACAGTAGGCTTTAGCTTAAGTTTTATAGACATCTGATCATGTATTTATCTTTGAGTATTTAGCGTAATGTCCTCTAAATTCACCAAGGACATCCCCAATGACAGAATTACCTCTGTTCCATTCACGGCTAAATAGTATTTGATTTTGCATATATAACCACCAAGTTTTTTTTTCATGTGTTCATTCAGTTGTCTGAGCAGTGTTCTTGTCAATCATGGGTCTTTCCCATCATTGGTGAGTACTCTATAAATCTCTTAATTTGGTGGTGAAAACTATTCATCCTACTTAGTGTAGTCATTCTACTTAGTATAGTCATTGCTGTATTTCATTATTCTAAGTTTATACTTACTTTCTTTTAAATTTGGTTTGAGGAAGCTCCAACTCTCTCCAATTAATCTCCATTCAGTTTGACTTGGAGGCATTCTGACAGAACTCTGTAAAAGTGTTCAATGCATTCACATTTAGTATCACGACATATAACAGAGTTCATTCTTTATGTGTTCAATGCATTCACATTTAGTATCATGACATATAACAGAGTTCATTCTTTATGTGTTCAAGTTAAAGCTGATTTTGATCTCATGATTTCATTTTTTATTTGATCAATTTCTCTGACATTATGTTTTTATTTCTAAGGTTTCCATTGGCATATTTCCTATCATTTTTGGTCATTTGATTTGAGACAATTTCACATAGACTCACCCTTGCATTCCTCCTACCCTTGCCAACCAAATCCCCAATTCCCACAAATCCTGCACCTACACGGATTCACTTGTCTTTAACTTCAGTTACTATATATTTACCCTGTGTTTAAAGTAAATTTGATCGAGTATCTTTTAGTGGATTTTATTGGGTAATTCAGGTCATTCTTAGTGAATTTCAGTTCTCTGTTGTAGATATTAATGAGTTCACATCACATTCTCTGTTTGGGTCCCATACTCTTCCCTACATGAGGCACATTTATTTTTCTTGTAAACTATTATTTAAAAGTAGCATAAGGCCCATTTCCTTCACTAGGAAATCCTCAGTCCCTTGGGCCACTCTTCCACTTTGACCTAAGATTTCTAGAATGTCTAGTCTTCCAATACCCTAATGTCTGGGAACTATAATACTCCCGTTTTCCTTGTATCTCTCCATGTGATGCCTGTGTTTGTATTATGGAGTCATTGATATTTTTTAAATTGTTTTAGAATTGTCCTGTCATTGTTATCTATTCAGTATCAAGAATCCTCATAGAACTTGAATCTCAGACATTTTCAAGCAACCTGCTTTTATCAAGTCTGATACAGTCACAATCTCTATGCATGTGTCTTTATAGGCAAGATGTTGGGTGACCACTATCATCCTGTGCTTTCCATCCTTACTGACCTCAAAGTTCATCCTCTTTAATCTTAGACTAGCCTATTTAACAATCTTAACAGAGTGGTAAAGCTGAATGGGTTTTCTTCCAAGAACTCTTACATGTCACTACCCAAATTCTATAATTAACATTTCACTAAAGTCTACATATCACGTATTAACCCCTGTATTCATTTAACATATTTTTCCTCCTGTACATTTCACATAGCAGACCTCATCCTCTTGTCCTCTAGATACTTGACTATTTACCTCATCCTCAGCGTTGACGCTCTCACAGTTGTAAATATGGGATGATATAGTACTTCTCTCATCTGAATATTTTCCTCGGGACACAATGATTCTAAGGTTTTTCAGTTCTCTAACTCTATAAATAGTTTTCTATCACTCTCAAAAATGGATTAAATCTCCCTGGATAATGGGTCCCTTTGATCAAAGAAAAAGGGGGAGGATATTTCTGTCCTCTTCTAGATGTCTCTGTTTCAAAGAGGAAATCTGAAGCTGGTTGTATTAATTAATCCCTCTAAACTTGTCACACCTTTCCTTATTAATCTCATCTGGAATGCAGACAGGAAGCTTCTGGGGATGAGCAAAACATCAATTCCTTATAGAGAGTAAAAAGTAAAATCTGTCTCTCTGTGTCTCTATCTCTGTCTGTCTCTGTTTCTCTCACATACACATACAGACACACAAAGACAGACAGACACAGACCACACACATGCACAGACACCTACAAACACCAGACCTGTCTCTTTTTGCATCGCTGAAATGCGAGTGAAATACCACTCCACTGTAACATTGCTATCAGAGATGACAAACGCGGACGATAAAGATACTTGCTCTCATATAGTGGAAAGGATCATCCATCTTCTTTTTCCATGAAAAAGTCACAGAAGATCTTAGATTCCTGCCTTAACCATGGGGGACAGAGATATATCTCTCAGCACGGGCAGGGGGAGTGGCTGTATTGTACAACTCTGCAACCTGTGAATTTCTTCCTGACCATGTCTTTCACCAGTTACCTCTGCAAAATAGATATTTCTAACTAGATAGCCATAAACTAGCCCGTTAGTTTCAGTCACAAGTAACAGTCAGAAAAATTTGTTCATAAACTGTAATTATGCAGAATCATAAAACTGTCTTCCCTATGGCTCCATAGGTGCCCTGTGTTTAAGAGATTTCTCTATGTTCTTTTTTTTTTTTTTTTTTT
>JAQHUG010000050.1:9438426-9466930 GCA_028555095.1 Dicrostonyx torquatus | reverse complement strand
TCGAACTCGTAATCCTCCTGCCTCTGCCTCCTTCAGCAAATCCTATCGGCGTGCGCCACCACAACCGGCTATGTTCTTAAATTTCAGAAATTTTGCCAGCCTGTGCCCAGGGTATTCAATCTCTCCAACACCTAACGCTTTGCTAGAGCTGAGGCTCAGGTGTGTATTCAATGCAAGGATGTTCCGTCCTGCTTAAATAACCTAAATGTTGACCCTCTGCTCAATAGTGTATCCGTTATTCAGTTACTCTTCTGTTTGAGTTGATTACCTAGATATACCCTAAAGATCTTTTCTTTCCATTATAACTTTGAAATGTATCTGTTACTTCCCATTCCAGGGTAATCATTTTAGAAACAGTTGAAAATGTATTCTAAAATCAGGCTTTAGTGTTTTTTTTTCCTTTAAAACATCATCTATTTTTGTTTATGATCCCTTTGTTGCTAAATTGCTATTAATATCTCCTGAAAATATGCTTCCTTTTATTGCTCTTGTTGCCTGGTTCTGGTATTTGTAGGGAGGTGAAGGGTAAGTTTTAGGTGGCAGAAGGCAGTCTCACACTTCCATGTGTGCCAGGTGACAGCATCAGGATTATTGACACACTCATTAAACAGCAGGAGGGAGACACCCTGAGCCCCTTTCCTTCCACATTCCAGCTTCAGGAGGGGAAGATCCCAGGGACTCACTCATTCATCACATCTTTAAGGTGCATAACATGTCATTTTGATTTACATCTACATGGCAAAATGATTATTATAGTCCCCAATTAACATATCCATCATCTTATATGGAGATCTTTTTTAATAAGAGAACCTAAAATCTATTCCGCTGCCATATATCCAATACTTGGAACAATCCTTGTCCACAGCATTTTGTCTCTAACTTATTGATCATACATACTGAACTCTAACTTTGTGCCTTTGATCTTTTGTACATAGCCACCCTCCCACTTCTAGATACCATTGTTTCTTCCTGTGTAGTCAACATTTCTTGTAGATTCTACGTATAAGTACAACTATGCCATTTTTTTCTCTATTGGGCTTATTTCACTTACATGTTTAACAAATTGGTATGTATGGTGTCACAAATAGTAGGAATGCCTTTCTTTGTAAGGACAAATGATATTCTATTTCATATTATAATTTGTATATGTACATCTATAAATATAAATATGTAGACTTGCATGTACAGTTAGGAGTAATTTATATGAGTTAGTATAAGTGTATGTGTGTGTATATATATACATATATATACACACATTTCTTTATCTAGCAGTTATCTATTGATAGACTAGGCTGTTTCTGCCTCCTGTCTATTGTGGCTAGTACTGAAACCTGAAAGTTGAGGAGCTGGGTTTATAATCTTTTAGCTTTATAACTACAAATGGGAGTATTGAGCCATGTGATATTTCTATTTTTAATGTGGGAAGGGAATTGCCCTATTTTCTATAATAACTGAACCAATTTTATATCTCACCAGTGGTACATAGTTTTAACATTTCCCTATAGACTCATCAACACATTCTGTCTCTGACTGGACATCTACGAGGTGGTAGTTCACTGGGAAATGGGTTTGCTTTTCCCTGGTGGTGAGTGCTGCTGACCGCTTCTCCATATATCTGTTGTCCATTCACCTATCTTCCCTGGAAATTTTTCCATTTGGATTGTTTTGCTATTTCAAATAGGAAACTTTGTCATTCCTTTTTATTTCTTTGATTTGGGATGTGTGGAGGTGGGTATATCATCACCCTGCACATATAATCTGCTAATATTTCTCCTATTCCACAGTTCAACATTTCCTGCTGTTGGTTCACTTGTTTGTGCAGTTTTGGGTTAATGCGTCCCAATGGTTTGTTACTGATTTATTAAATGTTGTTTCTTAATTCTTCTGCTCTTTGAGAATTTCAGACATGTATACAATAAAGCATAATAAACACCCCTCATTCCCCTACCTTGATCTCCCCTGTATGGGCCCAAAACTTCCATTCTAAGTTCATGCCCAGCCAGTACTACCCATAGATGTCTGGGTAGAGGCAATGAGAAATCCCCTTGCTAGTTTTTGTTTTTCCTCTTTGGATTTTCACCTGTGTTCTGTTTTGATGTTTGTTTATATGGTTTTTTTATCCAATAAATCACTGCCAAAACTAAAGTGCTTTTCCCCAATTTTTCCCTATTCGCCCAAATTTTTGAGGCTTCAGAGTCCAGAGAAGTCCACAGGGACTTGGTTTTAACCCTCTAGCAGAATCCTAAGTGTAGTAGGAAGCCATTTGTTTGTTTTCCCAGTCTCCCAGACTTCTGAAATAATCACACAGAAACTATATTATTTAAATCACTGTTTGGCCAATCACTTAAGTACATTGCTAGCTAGTTCTTACATCTAGTACTAACCCATTCCAGTATTTTATATTTTACCCCAAGGTTCGTGGCCTACAGGCAAGGTTCCAGGATGTCTATGTCTCAGCATCTCCAGGGCTTCTCCCTGACTCTGCCTTCTTCCTCCCAGCATTCAGTTTAGTTTTCCCCACCTAGCTCTGTTCTACCCTATCAGGCCAAGCCAGTTTTCTTTATTCATTAATGGTAATCACAGAATACAGAGGGGAATCCCACATCGCCTAAGGTCGACTGAATCCCACACCACCTAAGGTCGACTGCATCCCACACCTCCTATTGGTCCTCTGACTTTGGCCCCATCAAGCAGGTAGGCAAAACCAGTTACTGCTTTCTGAGTCTGAACTCCCTGGAGGGTAAGCCAGGATTTTGGCTAACCCCAGCGCTTCTGAAAAATAATTAGAAATGTAAGAGAAACAAGCACAGAGAGACAATTTGAACACGGTTTTGGATGGAAGAGCACCTGGGTGCAAAGGGGCTGGATAACAATGAGAGGAAACAGGCAGCATGGACCAATGCTTAAAGTTTGCCACCATAGGGAACTGAAGGATAACCACGGGTTTCTAGTTTGGAAAGTTCTCAGCACATCTGATTGCTTACTTACTTTAGCCTCTTAGCTTCCCAAAGCCATTGCTTCTGCACTCTCCGTGGCTCAAATCTTCTTTGAACTCTACAACTTAGGATTGTTATGAAATGAGAAGGATGTTAAAAGTCAACTGCAGATGGGCTCATGCTCGCCATCACCCCGGCCTGTGCCCGAGTGCTCCCTAACCAACGTCACTCCTCCTACCACCTTCTGCCAATTGACTATTGCCAGTCTACAGCTCAGGGCTAATTTTGTGGCATGCAAATCAATAAAATTTGAGGTTTCAAGATTTGGGGGTTTTGTTGTTTTGTGACTTCAGGTAGAGATCTGTACCATGACAGATCATGATCAATTGCTTGGTAGAGTGGTACTCAAGTTCAATTTTATAAACCTACAGTCAGCACCTCAAAGGACACTTTGAGGTTGGGCTAATAAAGCAAATGGAGATTGCCATCACTTAATAATCAGAGCAACATCGGCGTTCAGTTTAAAAACAGTTTGTTTCATCTTGATTTGTGGAGAAAGAGGTCTTGGACTCAGTGAATTCTGTCTATGAGGGCAGCAATGCTGTGCCATTGTTCTACTTGTAACACATTCATCCATATTCTTTTGAACAGGAGTTGCTTTTTAATATAAAAATACAGACCATGTTCTTATCAGTAGTGCACTCTCAAATCAATAATAATAATGATGGAACATCAAAAGCGATAAACAGTACGGGAGAAGATGGTAGGCTGGGTACCCAAGGAACCAAGACAAAGTGGTGGTAGATCAAAGGGGAAACATGCAACCAAATAAAAAATGCATTCAGAGTCACTCTGTTTTATTTACTTGTTTACCATGTTTATTATTTCTGGAAATACTTTAAGACATATGAATTGAAAAAAATAACAGAAAAAAATTTAAAGGGCAAAACAGAGGTATAGTTTATCACTGGTACATAGAGGGTGTGTGTGTGTGTGTGTGTGTGTGCGCGCGCGCGCACGCACGCACGCGCACACATAATAAAAATTAATGGAAAATAAGGCCATGAATTTGAAAGAGAGCAAGGAGATGTATGTGGAGGTTTGAAGGGAGAAAAGGAAAGGGAAAGATGCTATATTATAGTCTTTGAAATTAATAAAACACTGACTAAGGAATAGATTTAGTTTTAAAATACATATCACAAAACTAAGCATGTTTTGAAAGTCTAAGTTTGACTCTGGATTTTTTTCAATAATAAGTTCTAAATGAGAAAAAAATCACTCTAAGTTACACACCTTCAAGTATCTATAAGATAGAAAGTATCCAACTGTTGAACCCCACATTCTAGAAAGAATGCAGTTAGAAATAGGTATGTTCTGGGATTCCTCGGGCAGGCAGGTTGCTTGCTTGTTTTTTACGTTTGTTACTTCAGATAATAGTATTACTGTATGGCACACCATGATATATGGCTTTGTGTGGTGGTCCAACATCTCACATCCTCAATAGCATCCTTATGAAAGCACAGAGTGCGCTCCATGCCCCTGTTTCTTACCTATAACTTATCCTGTATAGAGGAAGAGTCAACAACAACCAAAAATACTGAACTACATTATTTTATAAAATGTAGGGCTGGGTAGGTGGTTTAGTCAGTAAAGTACTCACTGTAAAAGCAGGCATCAGGACCTGAGTTTGTATCCCCTGAACCACACCCTCCCCCGAAAAAGATACAGTAGTACACATCTGTGATCCCAGCACCCGTACAGTAAAATAGGAAGCAGAGATGGGAGAATCTCCAAAAATTCATGGGCACCTGGCTCTACATATACTATAGTGATAAGACCCTGTCTCCAACGAAGTGGAGGGTGAGGACAACGTCCACAGCTGTCCTGACATTCACATGCATGCCATGAAGCGGGTACTCCTGAAATTCACCATGAACACAAACAGGCACCCAGAAATACCACAAAAACACAACGATTTTATATATATATATGTATATATATATATATATGTAATATATAAACATACAGTTTAATGTAATATAAATTCTTTTAGGAGTAGTTTGTAGGGTGGTTAGGGTGATAAAATAATACAACAGTGACTATGTGTTCAGATACTCAAAGCAAATACAGTCAGATGCAACATTGTCCCAGGATCCAGAAATAGCCCCACAGGCCTCCAATGGGTTCCAGGGCTTTTCAAATGGTAAGAAGTTATAATGAGGAGCTTCAGAAAGATTACTTATCTGATGACTTAGAGTGACCTGAAATTCCATTCAGTTCCAGTTCCTTGGGACTTAGCTTCCCCTGGATGCATTTCTGATTTCCTAAGATGGATAAATAGAGATTCTGACAAGACGCAGTGTTTAGCCAGTGGCAGGGATTGACTTCTGAGCATTTGCTTCAGCAGCCAAGAAGAGAGTCACTCTTCTTGATAAGATCTGAATTTGGACCTTCAACTTTGAGACTTTCTTTAAACCACAGGGCGTGGGAACAGAGACACCAAGGGACCAGGGAACATGCCATTAAGTGAAGGAAGCCTGCTGTGTCTGAATGTAATTTTGAAAGATGGAGTGATCAGCAGGAGCCAGATGATCCCAGCGAGAAAGGCTAAGCACAAATCAGTTTAGCCCTTACAGACACCCTTACAACTTGATGATGGCTGGGCATCTACGCTAACTTAGGAAATTCATACTGATACATGTCCAAACAACAGAACGAGGATGAGAAGTGAACAGATTACCAGGTTTTTATTTCTCTGCATCTCTCTTGAGCATTGTCATAACTTTATAAAGATGCGTCTATGGGAACTGCACATAGCTGTCTTTGAAAATTGTAGATCCTTAGCCACAGATCAAATGCGGCTATTTATACACTGTTATTTCAACTTTTGAAATCTGAATGAATAAGGAGAATTCGTTTACCTTCCTATCCTGTGGGTCATTGCCCTAGCTATATTTACCAATTTCTTCAGTCATTAGCTGCTCTGTTCTCCGATATTAAAATATTCATAAATCATATCTTAACATTAAGAGCCTGAGTAAAAAGGAGTGCTGGCGATTGCCCCATGATTAACTCCCCATTAAGATGAATATCAATCTTAACACAATCATAGGGAGGGCCAGACATCCTCTGATCAATGGCGCCTCAGTGGCTATCAGAGAAACATTTCAGGACACACAGATAACAGCAAAGACGGGACTCATCTTAGCCACCTTTTAGGACAGGTCAAGGAAGGAGTGACGGAGACAAGATAAAAGAGCCAGAGAGTGGGATCCACTGGAGGCTTAGTCATATAATTTGAGTATTTACTTCCCAACGGCACAATTTGAGTTTAGAAAACCCAAATAAGAAAGAATGGGAATCAGTTCACCCAGCAGTTAAAAAAGAGCCATCTTCTACCTTGCCACCTGGTATAACGATTTCAAAGTTTCCAAATTAGAACTCTAAACCCGAAGCAATCCTAAAAGCCCAAGTCACTCACAGGCCATGATGGATGGATTGATTTTCTGATATAACAGTAGCGGCCAGGAGCATGTTCTGTTCCTATGAGAAGTTCGGCCCTAAAGATTAGGAAACTTAAGAAAGATCCATAAGCACCTAATTTCACACCTAGTTCTAATAAGAGTAGGTGGTCATCCTGAGATGTTGAGCAAACATTTTGAAAATGTCTTAGCAAGGGTCTGCATATAAGGGGATTTTTGTTCATAATCTCAGTCTGGTTCTGACTGAGGAAAGTCATTTTACAGTATTTGATAAAACTATTTCCAGATCAGCACTCTTTGTCTCCTTCTAAACAAACAGCCTATCTCTTCACTGCCAGTCATGCTTGGCTGTGCTCTCAACTCTCTGTGATGCAATCTCTTACATATTCTCTCTGAAGCAATGTTTCTAAGCTGTGTGTGTTTTCAATAAGATACTAATAGATGTTCCGTGGAAAAAGTTTACATAGTTGAATAAGCTTGGGGCTGGCTGGTAAAATACTTAAATAGATTTCTTAATCATAAGATTTCTCTGGAGCATTTAGCCTCCCATCAAAGAGGCAACATGTACCCAAAAAGCCAATACATGCAGAAGGGCTTTTTGGGAACTTATTCTATATGGATACACATCTTCCTAGACTGAGGTGGAGGTGGGAGGGCCTTGGGCTTCCCATAGGGCAGGGTATCCTGCCCCATCTTAAAGAAGCAGGAGGAGGGTGGTGGGGTAGTGGGGGAGTGGGAGGGCCGGGAACAAGAGGAGTAAATGTAAATTTTTCTTTTAACAATAATAATAAAAAAAGAAGAAAAAAGGCAACATGTAGCATCAGTTAAGAATGTCCTTCCTTTGTTTCTGCCCAGAACATAAATTTTTATCTTTAAGAAGACCTAATCCCCAGGGAACATAGTATGAGTATCCTTAAAAGACAGTAATAAATTATTGAGTGGGATTGAGGCATGGGTGGTGGAATATATCTATGTTATTGGTAGCTGCTGTTCATAGGAGCATCACCTCAAAGCCAGACCTATATGGTGAGCAGCTTGTGACCCAAGGTTGTGGTGAAGACTGATATTAGAGATTGTCAGTCCAGTCTTACATTGCCGCTATTGTGTCAGTAACAATATGATTGTCACTTGCTATTTTCTGACTATGAGAAGTTTAGAAAAAGGAATGTTGGAGTCTTATACTACATGATTGTGAGAGAAGTAGCTTGACCAGACTGTCAACAAGAACCCAATTGAGTTAAGCAAGGAAACCCTTAGAATGGTTTATTATTTAATGTTTCAAACATTTCAGAAGCATCGACTACCATATTTGAAAGTTTGCTCACTTGCCATAGGTGGAACCAAGATCATGGATGAAAAAAACAGACTGACCTACTCTACTAAGATCTCTGATTTGCACCAAGAGGAACTCACATCCTTAGAGACATCAAGTTCAGAAGCATTCACCTTGGAATGTCTCAATTGAAACATAATTTACATAAAGACATGTGCTGCCTAATAGAACCAGAAAATTAGATCCACAGAGCCAAACATGCACCTCCCATGACATTTTTCTGAAATTCTTCCCAACACACTATCATTTTCTCCCTTCTGTCTTCCATTCACCCCAGATTTCTCTTCTTCACAGGATTAGACCTAACTAATTCATCTAAATCACTTCAGTCCTTGCCAATCTGTTCTTGTATTTAATCGCATCACACAACTCCAAATCACGGATCCATATAGTATGTATTTTATCCATTAGAGCAGAAGTTTCAGGTGCAAACAGAAGTTAGTCTTATGTGTTCCACCATGTCTCCAATACTCTAAACTGGCATTCAGTAGAATTAACAAATCAGATGATCAAAGGAGAGAAATCTACACTCCAGCCTCAAAAGTTCAAATTCTCACCATGGGTTTTCTTCCCTACAGCATCCAGTCTATAAAGGGAACCTGGGGTATTGTTTTCCACAGAACTCTTAAGGAGGTTAATTACCTGCCTGAAATCATTAATGTGCTCTTAAACTTGAAGAGGCCGATTCCCATGGCCTTCTGGGAAAATACCTGCTTACATACACACTAACAAATTACTTCTATTAACCTCTGTGACCCTGGGCTGGAATCTCACTGGTTCTCAGCAATCAGAAAGATCCAGACTTTTTTTTTTTTCAAATTCTATTTTGATGAATTCCCTGGCATACATCATAAAATCAATGCACATAATTTTAGATAGCAATGATTCTGGTAAAATTAATTAGTGTCAGATTCAGACTGATCAAATTCATATTTTTCATGGAAAAGAAACACAGCAAGAAAATAATTTAAGTGAGATGAATCAAGGTATTCTTGTGATTCTCAAGGACAGGGACACAGAAGAGTTGTGTTGCTAAACCATACCAGCTGTCTTAGATAATCTGTCTTTCTAATGGAATACTCCACCTATTTGAAAATGTTTACAATTCCTGGCAGAATTTGTACTTTTAGCCTGGTTGATTGAAACTTCAGTATAAACGTTGTTATTGTTGTCACTCCTTTTATGTTTGTGACACATAATCCTCAAGGAAATACAGCAGAGAGAAAGAAAGGATCTATTAGGCTTGAGACAGGGCAGTGTGGTTTGAAAGAACACAACCATCACAGGAGGCCAATTGTGACGGATAGACTCAGGTAGGGAGAGCAAGTTCTGGCCAGGGAACTGGTTACTACTTGTATTCCAAAACTGATCAGATGATCAGAGGAGGCAATCTTAGAGCTCTTACCACAAAGAAATGACAAATACTTGAGGTGATGAATTGTGTAACTTCTCCGATTTGTTCATGTAACAATATACGCAGGTGGCAAAATATGATTTTGAATCCGGTTATTATACAATTAATAGTGGTCACTTAAAACAAAAATAGACCAATAGGACACATGCTTCAGTTCCATGGGTGTTTATCAATATCTCTTTCAAGCTATCTCCCTCCTTCGGAAAATAAGGTAATGGGCAAGTTCTCAGGCTTACTGCATACATCCCTCTCTGCCATCATACTTCAGGGTGTGGGCTCTTCCTCCAGTGATTCATGAAATCAAGGTTTAGGCTAATATAACATGCTTCAAATCATGATTAATCACAAAGCCATTTTTTTTGGGAGACAGATCATGCTCACTGAAGGTTACCTGGAAATGGACAAGTTCTTACTAGATCCTGACATCTAAGTGCATGTGGAAATGTGAATTTGTTTGCTGTACAATGCTTTACAAGCCATGAGATCATGTGGTTTCCTTCATCAAATGTGTGGCCAGCTTTTCCTATTTTAAAGCCACCCCTCCCTTCTCATTTCTAAAGAGTTCATCTTAGACAGTTATGAACTCGTATGCTCATGTTTTCTCTCTTTTAAGTCAGAGACAATCCTAATGTATCAACCACAGACACACATTTTAAACTTAAATGATAAATGATTATAAAATCACAGTCTAAATAGCTATTCTATCTAATTTGACCAGGAATTTGATGTGTATGTATTTACAAAAACAACTTCTCCTAAGTGCAGCATAAGGAAAGAGGTCATTGTGACCCACAGCCCATGACCCTTGGTATCTTCATATGCTCAAGGACTAGGCATGACTAAGCAGGTTTTAAAAAAAAAAAAGGAAACTCACATGTGACTCTGCTTACTTTTGCTAACCGATCTGATGTGATACATACAGATTCATATTTATGTATATGTATATATATAATTTGCATACATAAAATATATATAATTTAACCGATCAAAGGTGGGTCTTTTGAAGGGTATATATGAGAGAAGCAGCTTTAACCAAGCAAATACAAAGGACAAATATCACTTTTGCTTAGGGACCTTCCTGCATTAGCAAATGCCTGTCTCTCAGCTGCAGTGAGAACTCACAGCTCAGTTCTGTTCCCTTTTGACGTTCACACACTGCACCAGCCCTGCCTGTCCAGCAACTCTGAATCTTTTCTTTTTTTTACCTGTAATGCCACCTTGTAACATAGTGGGAACCCTGGGGGAGGCACTAATGGTGACGGACGGTCCACCAATTCCCCGTAGAAGCAGACGCCATCAATACCACTGACCTCGATAGGCAATCGCTCCGCTGATTAGTGGGAGAAACAGCAGCTCCTCACTCGACAGGGGTGATAATGGAGAAGGACTTCTGAACTGCAACAGTAGGCTGAGCTCCTGCTGCAGAACAGAAGGAAATCTCTTTATCAGGAAACAGCTCCCAACGCTGGAGAAAGCAGACTCAGTGAGGCATAAAGGATCAGACTAGACTGTACGCCCAATCCCACTATTAACTGGTTGTGTTGGGAGAGAAATTATTATACTTTCTGGTATCTCCCTGATCAACATAATCATAACTAGAACAAAATAAATTTATGAAACACAAAGCTCCAGGAAACATGACATTTTGTTGACTATATCATTTTACCCTTTCAATCATTCTGTGAGATGAAAACCTCATGACTGTCTCCATTTCACCCACCTAGAAATGAGCTTTTGATGGTACAAGACCTGAGTCAGTGGTGGTAGAAAAAAGTAACCAGGGGCAGCTAGCAGTGAGCATGTCCTTGCCAAGACAGGATATGGGGATACAGCTGATGTGTAGTATGTACAATTCACCCATACAGAAGAACAAGCACTGTCATGTAGCCATATGTAGACCTTCTGGAGGTGTCCAGCACCCTTTGTGTTTAACACTGCTCTGGTGCCATCTGAGATTTCTCTGCTCCATTCGAGGGCTCGGGTTATGGTTTGGGATATGATTCACCAGGGGATGAACAACTTCCAGATCCTGTGGACTAAGACACAGTCAACTACTTAAGTTTAAAAATATGACTGTCTCATCATCCACAGTGGGAAAGAAATAAAGAAGTATGAAAATTAGGGTCTGTGGAATTGGTAGAAATTATATCAAGATGCTAAAGCCAATGCAAACGAAACTGCAGATTAAGGGTCCCACAGGAGGGACTTAACACTAGCCCTGTGTCATGTGGGAGCTGGAATGGTTGCATCTGAGAGGCACTGTCTCTGTGCAGGAATGTGAGTCCCAGTTTTGGGAAAGTGATGAGACAGAGGCGAGCTTAGTGTGATACAAGCTGACATGGCCACCGGAAGCTACAAGTCATCAAGTCATCAACAATTCACACCTCATGGATGAATGAAAGAACAAGAGTTCCACTCTGGCTTGATTTGGCTCATTAACTGAAGGAGTAACATTTTTGGGACTGTAATCTATTCATATATAAGCAGGGATATTACATAATTCCTACCTATTTAGGTTGCAACAAAATAGTTTGACTTGTTTTTGTAAAGAAACCATGAAAAGACCCCAAATAAGTTTCCAAGTCTATGAAAGATAGTAGGTAATATACTGGGCTCAAAGTCTTCAAGATTGGCAGGTGACAATCCTACGGATCCACCCCCTTGGACCTCACTCTTTACTCTCCTACTTCCCAGCTGTGTGATTGGAGATAATCAATGTCTCAGCCAGCGATCTTTATAATAAGGATAGTCTTAGCCCTGCTGTCTACAAAAATTGGAGACTATTCTAACTAACATGTGGAACAGTCTTTTTTTTTTTAATGTTACGTGGTGTCTTGCCTAACTTGTATGCCTATGCAACACCAGTGTGCCTAATACTTTCAGAAGCCAAAGGGGGTGTTGGATCCCTTGAAACTAGAGTTTCAAATGGTGGTGAGCATCCTGGTCCTGGGGGTGCTGGGAATTAAGCCCAGGTCCTCTAGAAGAGCAGTCAATACTCTTAACCACTGAGCAATCTCTGCAGTCACCAAACCATTGTCTTAGATAAAAGCCTGCCATGGAGTTCAAAGTAACACACACATTACTGGATTTTAATGCTGAAACTTCTTTCAATTGACTGGTGTTTGGCAAGCTACCCTGTATCTTTGAGTTTCAATCTCATACTTAAAAAGAAGATTGAATGTCCAACAATTGATCTCTAAAGTTTGCTCTAAGCCTGCATTTCATAATTGCCCAAGTTATTTCCACTCAATTGTGCTGTACCTGGCAAAACAAGCATTCAGTGCAATGTGGCAAAGCTCTTGGTTGATAACAAGCCATATTACTTCATTGGAAGCACGTGAGAAGATAAATTAATGAATCTCATCACGTCCACAGCAAAAGAGAATCAGTCATCGAGTACTAAGAGATCTTCATTGTTGGCTTCTATTAAATGGCACAAGGGAAATACAAGGGACTCCACTGTCAGTCTGAATGATTCCCTAAACAACAAATCAGACTTAATTGGTACACACCACTCACAAATACAAAGAGTGGAGGCAGCCCCTTAACTACGAGATGCAAATCAGTGTTTATGAACGTCAGTCAATCTTTTTAAATGGTTCAGACTCCTCAGTGTTGGCAGTAAAACTGGTCCTCTGATTTCTCAGTGCAGACCTCCTGCTCAGGGAAGAACCAGAAAGCTTCAGAGCACCTGTGCTGCAGACTGCAGACTCATGCGCTTGGAGGGAAGTCTGCAGACTCACGCGCTTCTGGGGTAGAGACTGCACCTGACCACCCCCCAATCTCTACTGAGTCCTTAAAATGTAAAACTGCTCATGGTTTCTGCCTGGGAAATACCAACAGCAGCTAGGTGATCACATCCTGGAAATGTTCCAAGTTCCTCTTCCAGCGCTGGCAGAAAATGTAGCCCAAGAATTGCTGGCGCTAGCTACACCACAACATTTAACATTGTTAATATTTATCATGGAAAGAGCACTCTCTTCTGACTCAGAAAGTTCAAGGTGTCCCCCGCATACACACCAGGTCTCCCTAGGCCTTCTTCTGCTTCATCCTGGGCAGGCTACAATTCTCTAAACTCCTGGAATGTTTGCTGATGCCAGGGCTCCACCCTTGGACCCTAACCCTCCCAGATGAGTCCTCTGTATGATCTCCTGGGTTGAGTGGAACTTAACTCAACCCTTAGTTGTTTCTCTAACCTCAGTCCCTCTGGTCTTTGGTCTTTTTCCTTTTATATTGCTTTCTTTTTAATCCTATTATAGGCATATACATTGTTCCTTTTATATTCATCATCCTCATACCCCTAGAAATTAAAGATAAGGTGTTACTTTTATTCCCCTTAATACATATAATGGGAATGTAATTTGGGAACGTTTATTCTCATGACAACAACAACAAAAAGAAAAAGCAGTCTGCCTTGCTGTGCTTACCTTGCTTCTTTCTTACCTAGAAAGAAGCCGTTTAGAAATAGGCCACAACCATATACCCCCAAGCCAAACCCAACTTGATTTTTCCAAGTTGATTTAAAATACCCAAAACATGCTATCAGTGTTATTCCTGCCTCAGTTTTAAAGCCACAATCATCAGAAAGGATATTAAAGTTTTTCTTACACCATCTGCCTATATGCACACTGGCCTTCAGTCTTATTATAAAACATCAAGAATCTAATTCGCATCTTGCTGCAACAATAAAGTTCTGCAGAAACTAAAGAGAAATACATCTTCAGCGAGATTCCATCATCCCTTATTAATGCTATAATTGAGGGCCATAAATCTGTTTCTTATACAATTCATGCAATAAAATAACTTAATGAATTGTGAATGACATGTTATAAAACCAGGCATTAAGTATCGCAATTTCTATTTAAATGTGCTGCAGACATAAATAAGCACTCTATAAATAGCAGGCATCCTCATGTCAGTGGATATAGCCTTCCACTTCCAACAAACTCAAGAACAGAGTCATTAGAGATCATTGCTGGCACCGAATTGTCTCTGTGGTTTGAATGAGGTGGGTTGTTTCCTTTCTCTCACGTTTAAGATGGTTTATGACTAGCGAATGGCTCAAGGGTTCCACAGAGGCAGCTAGCAGAGCTGCAGTTACGAGATGAGCAACTTCAGGAAGCACCAGAATGCTCATCCATCTGCCCTGAACCAGCGTATTGGACATTAAGGCTGCAGCTGGTCCAGATGAAGATATGGTGGAGGACTAAATAAAGCGATGGCGGTGCAGCTGGAATGGCTAAGATTACTACCATCCAAGACTCCCCACCAGGCTTGACCTCCTCTGTGGATGGACTTCCCACTGAGACAAGGGGCTGCCTGCCACTCTCATAACCAAGCCATGAAGACACAACACCAGCCACCAACCAGGAGAACCTTCAGTGACACAGTAGTTCTCCCGTAAGCAAAGTGGTTCACCTGGGAAACAGAAGCTTCAGTTCCTGACTATTTCTGTTTGGTATTGAAGTTGGTAAAAATCGGATTCTAGCACAGAAACATCCCCCACTGCTGTTGGGTAGAACATCTTGGTTTTACACTTTCTCTCTCTGTGTGTGTATGTGTGTATGTAAGAGAGAGAGAGAGAGACAGACAGAGACAGAGACAGAGAGAGACAGAAACAGAGATGGGAGAGGACCAGAAAGATCTGGTCTCTGTCATTAAAAATTTTGGCAAACCTTACTATTTCAACCAAGTCAAATGGCTCTTATTTCCCTACATGAGATGGAAACAAACATTGACTCACCATGCTCACAACATGAGAAATGACATTTACAAATTAGTTCTGCCACCTTGGTAACTGAAAAAGCCTATACATACACATGCATATACATACGCATGCACGTGAATGCACATGTGCACACACACACTCAATAAATACATGCATGCACATATACATATATATTGCTAAAGCCAATGCCTTGCCAAGGCCAGCATAGTTAAGGGTAAATCTGAACCTGCAATCTGATTATTTGTTATGGCCACATGTTATCACAAGACAGCACTAAAGAATTTTGTTTCTTAGAAGGAAAGAAAAAGAGAAAGTCAATGACAAGCTCTAATATTGATTCTAATGCTCACATTCCGGATCCACCTGTGTGAATGACTCAGGCCTAGTCACGTTACTCCCTTAATTTACTATTTCTCTGACCACCTCATGAGGCCTGCCATCTAACCCCGAACAGAAAGCAATGGCTTTCAAAGCTTTGTAGATTGGAGTTCCTTTTTCTCCAGTAATATATCCCCTGAACTTGAACTAAAAATATCAGTCACTCAATAAAAATCAATAAAATAAAAAAAAATCAGTTTCTGGCAATATTCTGGTCTACTCTGTCCCCAAATATGGCTGGGTTATCTGCAAGCATATAACCTATGGATACCCACAGCAAGCTTATTCCTCCAAATATTTATGATTCTTCTCAGCTTCCTTTCCTCGCCTTGTGATCTCTTCTCATGCTTCAGTTATTGAGCGCCACTGTATGCCAGTTATTAAGCACCACTGTAAGCCAGGAATGGTCTAGGAATCTCAGTGACCAGAGGGGAGTTTTGTTTTTCATGTTGAAAATATTTTCAGTTATCTTTTGATAATTTCATATATGTTTCCATGCATTTTTATCATATTTACTCCCCTCCATTATCCTATCTTATCTCTCCCCCTGAAACCCCTTTCCTTCCCAACTCGTTTTCTTCCAACTTTCATGTCTTTAAAACAAAAAACAAAGAAACCAAAAAACTACCTGCTGAGTTTGATCAGGGTAGCCTCCACACCCATGGATGTGGGGTTCCTTCCCTATAGAAGCACAGACAGCTTATCAATAGCTACACACTGAAGAAAAGAAAACCCTACCCCAGCAACCAATAACTGCCAATAGCTCCTTGGCTAGGGTAGGGTCTCAGGAAGAGAAGGAAATAATTTTTGACATATAAATCACATCTGGTAGCTATAGACATAGAAATAGGCCTGAGAACCATCTTCTTTTAGGACGTGTGCCCTATAATCTGGATAATTTTTGTCTGTTCACCCATTCATCACGGTTTCCTGAAGAACAGCAGCACTCAGCAGGCATCAATGATACTGATGCGACTTAATAACTACGCTGATAGAAATCTGGATTGTGCCTCACAGGTGGTGACACGTGGAAGACTCGATACGGAGCTTCTACATGCAGATCTATAAAACCTGGCTCAAGGGCTGGAGAGATGGCTCAGTGGTTAAGAGCATTGCCTGCTCTTCCAAAGATCCTGAGTTCAATGTCCAGCAACCACATGGTGGCTCACAACCATCTGTAATAAGATCTGGTGCCCTCTTCTGGCCTGCAGGCATATACACACAGACAGAATATTGTATACATAATAAATAAATAAATATTAAAAAAAAAACCTGGTTCAAGTCACAGAGACTGTTCGCAGTTGTGAGTGCTGGCAGCTGTGAGAGCTATCTAGCAGTAGGTGCCATTCCTCGGCTTTATTGCCTGTAAGCTGGGCCCATTAATATTGCCTCATCAAAAGAACAGAGATGAAGATTGTAAAGGAGAGAGCATAAGCCAGGCACCTCACAACAGCTTGAAAAGATCCCGATTTTGCTTCCTCTTTTCCACCCCGTTTTGTATAATGTCATTATTTTTTTTCACCCTTGTTTTCTCTGACTTTTTGTTTGTTTTCTAATTTCCTTTATCTCTATCAAGAGCCCTGCACTAAGTAGCTTAGGTTTTTGTATGTTTGATGGCATGAATGCTTAATAGAAACATGACTATTTTTAATATTCATGAACTGGCAGCAACTGAAATATCCACTTATAAGACAGTGGTTACTGTATGGCAGGCACATCCATAGACTATTATCACACAGTTAAAAAGGAGTTCCCATTAAATACTAAAACATAAAATTTGGTTGGAACTTAAAGTCATTTTGTGGATTCAAAAGCAAATCCATACTATATGAATCCATTCATATCAAACTTTCAAATAACAAAAATGCAGAGATGATGAATAAATCAGACATTATCAAAATACAGGGTGTTGATGTGAGCAGGAGAGAGATATAAACATAAGGGGGGAAGCATGAATTAACCAACATGGGTAACTTAAGAAGTTGGGAAGAGGTTATAGGTGTGGTGGTCGGGGACAGGAAGAGGATTTGAAGAAGAGAGGAGGATAGATACCACCTAAATACATTGCATTTGTTTATGAAATTAACCAAAAAATAAGTTAAAATAAGATTAAATTCAAGTGTTTGGGTTTGCTTTTAATTTTTATTGAAAATAGATTTTATTTTCATATTCTGATTATGGCTTCTGCTTCCACAGCTCCTCCCCATTTCCCCACCAACACAAATTCACACCCTTTCTCTAGCTCATGAGAATACAAATAGGCATCTAAAACTACTAATAATAACAAAAAGACAAAATAAAGCAAATTCAAGTTTTAAGACAATTCTTTCTGCTGCCTTGTGGCTACCGCATAGCCCCATTTCCACCACACTGATCAAGTTCGCTGTCTGTGGCTGTGATAAATATCACGACCAAAAGCAACGTGGGAAGAAAGGCTTTTGTTTGACTTACACTTCTGTGTCTCAGTCTCTAATGGAGGGAAGCAAAAGCTGGAATGCAAGCAGAAGGCAGGCCACGGAGAAATGCCCCTTTACTGGTTTTCTTTCTTCCTTCCTTTCTTCCTTCCTTCCCTTCTTTCATTCATTCATTCTTTCTTTCTTTCTTTTTCAGTAGCAGATTTTTTTAAATTGATTTTTATTGAGCTCTACATTTTTCTCTGCTCCTCTCCCTACCTCCCCCCTCCCTTTCAACTCTCTCCCAAGGTCCCCATGCTCCCAATTCACTCAGGTGATGGCACCGCCCACAGTGAACTGGGCCCACCCACAACCATCATCAAGAAAATGACCAACAGATGAACCCAGGCCAATCAGATGGAGGCAATTTTCACTTGAGGATCGCTCTTTCTAGGTGGTTCTGGTTTGTGTCAAGTTGACTTAAAATAACCAACACACTCACAACTACAGAACCAAAGAAATTTCTCAGAAGAGTCCAAAGGGATCAGAGAGTGTAATACTAAAACCTTAGAAAAATGAACCCAAGATTTGTGTTCCAGCATCTGTTACCAAAAAAAAAATTATCTTCTTTTTATTACGTCAGAATCTCCTTACATTTTTGTTGTACGATCTTCTATTCATGTATACTTCTATTAGGTTATTCAGAATTACTGAGTCTTATTTTAAAATTCTGACCACTGAGTTTGCTGCCATTTTCTGCTGATTGTTTGCGAGCCCACTGACTACAAAAAACAAAACAAAACAAAAACAGGGTTGCTGCCCTTGGGTTTCTAAATATTCATCTTTTGTGCTTTCTTCTTGCTCTGCCCCACTGATGTTTTTCTCAATGATGCTCATTTTAACAACCAATTCTCAAAACTAATCTTTCTGCAATAGAACTTTTAATGTCTCAGGTTTGGCTGCTTGACCTTTCTAATGGTTGCCTTCTCATGGACCAGGGATTACATGGAAATAGTGGCTGATCCATCGTGGTTCCTTCATGTTCCCAGGCAATGCTGAGTCCTGCATTCCTCTTAGCTGCCTGCCAGAGCTAGTTGATAAGGCCCTATTGCTGGCTGTATCACTCACCTTAGTTGGAAGATACAGAGAAATAAAGTGGGATTGACCTGGAAGCTTCCCCTCTGGGAATCCCACACAGGGTACTGAACGAGAAGGCAGTCTTTTCCCACTTCAAACCCTATGAATTATGATACTGACCTGCCAGGAAGGATGTGCCCACTGGCAAGGTAGATGGCTTAGCTATAGCATTAAAGGGTAGCCAGTCATTCTAATTGTCCTCAAGGCCAGGTTCACAAGAGGGACTCACCTGAAAAATGGTGGCTGAGAAGGTCCTAGGCACTATAGCTCACCTACTTCTGTTGTTAGCTAAATTGCCACCGCTTCAAACTATCATCTAAACATTTTTATACCCATAGACAACACTCCTTGAGCCTTAATCAGAGAAGCTTTGCAATGAACTACAGCTAATGTAGGGAAGCGTGGATGCTCATGATGAGCATGGCTTCGAGCGCTTATTCCTAAACAGGACATAAGAAAATGGGGCAGAGAGAATGTGGGAGCCATAAGATAGGGAGAAAGGTCGGGGAATACTGCCTTAGGGACACGGCATGGTCATTGCAAACCCAAACCCACAGCAGATGTGGCTGCCTGCAATGGGGGTCCAACGGAAGTCTGGGCCTGCCAACAGCCAATGAATGACCATGGAGGGCCCATAGGGCTCTATTCACCCCTGCTACTAATAGATTCCTGAGGATAGGCATCCATTATTTTCAACTATGTACCCACCATGTACAACAGGATTCAACAGATAGCTCCAAACCAACAGTCACACAGGAAAAACTAATTAAACTCAATGGGCCGCAAAACAAAAAACAAAGGCGTGAATGTGAGGAAGAGTAGCAGTCCGCGGGGAGAAGATGAGAGACGAGCTACAGAGAGCAGAATGCACTGTCTACATTATTAAATCATCAAAGGATAGGCTCAATGAAAGTTATTTTGTAAAAAATACACCATCAAGTCCCTCTACTCTTTTCTTTTCATCTAGCCTACATTTTTGAGGCTTTATATTAATAAAACATGTCAGTTAACTGAACCTAACGGGTCTGCTCTCATAGGGGGCCTGGAAAAACGCCCATCTGACACCTGTACATCATTGTGGTTTCATTAGATCTGAGGCTTGGGCTGGGAAATTGCGTGAGGAACACACACTGCCAGGCCAATTTAATCACACATCTCATGTCGTCACTTTGTTCTCGGTTGCAGTTTCCTGTCATAAGAGGAAGCGAAACAAGTATTGATTTTAAGTTATCCATTTTAGAAATAAGTTTGAACCTCCAACAAAATTGAAAACTAGACATATGCACTTCAGCATCTTCCCAGACACTCTGCCTGCTTCGACTATATGAGTATTTCTCCTCCACCAGTTCATTTATGTCGCAAACCCACACAGCCTTCCTTCGGACTCTCCTGAACATCCTCCAGGTGTGGACTATCCCATCTCCCCCCCCCCCAAAAGTCATTCCACCGTCTAACATTTCTGCTTCTACTCTGGGGGTCATGCAAGTGAATCAAAGCCAAGCCTTCCTGTGATGTCAGTAACTATTCATGCTCCTAATGCCTGCATTTGAAATAGTATTTTTTTAAAAGACTCTAAGCTCAAATCTCATGGCAGATGAGCAAGGCGAATCCAGACGAGTGATCAGAAGTGCCCCTGCCACCTACCAATCACACACTGTGTGAAAGCTGGCATTCAGAACCTGGGTATGCCTATTGCGGCTTGGCAGTCTGCTCCCAGATAACTGTGCTATTTGAAGGGATTCTAGCAGAATCTTGATGAACTAATCAACCTTCTTACCTTTGGAATCATAACAACTGAGAGTTAGCTGAGTTTCCAAATGCAAAAAGACGATGCTTTCCAGAGAAAAATGTAGAACATAGTCACTCAAACACCAAGCAAGGCTATTTTTTTTCCTCTAATCGATTGGATAAAAGCTTTAAATTTTTCATACAACTCAAGGGGTTTAAGATTTTAATACAAATTAATTTATTGAACAATAGCACTTAAGAGCAGGGAGTGATGCAAGGAGTTTTTTATCAGAGGATAAGTAGGGCAGAGAGGGGGAAATGCTGACTGATTAGCCAGTTCTTTAAACACTAGGAGATCAGCAAACCTTGGAGATAGCCAAGCCTGGCTAGGGAGCCTAGATAAATGGGAGCAGGAATAAGAATGCTTATCCCTACCCTTCTGCATGTGGTGAAAGCAGAGACCCCCAGTGCGAAGTTCCCAGCGCTCACCACACGTGAAACTGCAAAACTTCCAGGGTTACTTTGATATGAACAAGGTTAATGCGTTCCTCAAGATTAATTGTCGCTTCACCAAGAAATTTATTGAGGGTGAGGGAATCGGAAAGTGAAAGGAGGGGCAAAAGCCTCCTTAGAGATTTATCATCGGGGGGGTGATGGATGGAAGCCTTCAGAAAGCAATAATGGGATTTTAAAGATGCACTAAAGGGATCTTAGTGCTTACCTCGGAAAAAGTAGAGCTGGTGGCTAAAGGGCAAGGGTGGGGGACACACAGGCACGGTAGGCCACCACAGACGCAGATGCCTTGATGAAGTGACAGTGGGCCATGGCTTTAGTCTCTCTCATGGTCTTATACGGATTTGCTTTTAGACTGGTCATTAAACAAGCTACAAAGAAGGCAAAGTAACCTTCAAAGGCGGACCTGAGTGTAACTGTGGACTTGGCAATTGAGCAGACCTGAGCCAGGGGTCTTACATATGGCACAAATTGGTTGTATAAATGTTGGGCAATTTACCTCTATTTCTTTGTCCATAAGAACAAGGAGAGTAATCATACCAAATTATGTTTGTGTTGTAAGACACAAGATCATGAGTTTTAGGCAATTAGACGTTTAAAAGCTCAAGAAAATGTGCTATCTTTCCCAGAGCCATTCCTCTGCTGTAGTCACTGGTAACAGTGAAAGGAATGGGTATTTTATAGAGACCCACTAACGGGGAAGTAGAGTTAGAGAGCAGCACCCAATGTATCCCAAGCCTGTTCTGTGACACGGCCAGAAAACTATGTTGTCTGGTCTCTTCTGTAGATAAGATCATCAACTAATCATCTCCTCTTCTTTGGCAATAGCTTGTCACTCATAGACTTTGTATCTCATTACATCACTACTTCATAAGAACCCATCCTAATTAATCAGACCTCACATATCTTGCTTTAGGAACTCAGTGCCAGTTTGGATGAGCACAGGAGGCAACTTACTCAGCTATATTAAAGGCGATTTCTGTGTCTTTCCGGGAAGAGTTCCATAGATGCTTCATGTGTGTGTAGATTCTGGTCACCTTCAACTTCAGTGGGCAATATACCTTAATTTTGTCTATAACTTTGCAGACTAAAAATGTTTTAGAGTTATGGAGTTCTTTCTGTACTGATTGAATCCATTTCTTTCTGTATACCACCTTTCACTGAAAACTGAACAAAAACTTATAGCTTTGTTCACATGTCCAAAGTAAAAAATTGTGATTGTGCATGTGTGTGTGTGCTGATTACATGACATCTTTGTTACATATGTTGCATCAGCAAAACACCTGACCAATGCAACTTGAGGGAAAAGGGATTTATTCTGGGTTCGCAGTTCCAGGAAGGTAGAGTCCATCATAGTGACAAGGGTAAAGAGGCAGAATCATGAAGGGTAGGTATATTACCTTTTGTACACAATCAGAGAAATGCATTAGCCTGGCCTATGGGACTGGATTGATTGGATAACTGTCATGTGACATACACCCCCCCATGCTTAACCAATTTTAACTTTTCTTGAGACTTTTCTGAAATTATTAATATACTCTGTCTTTCTGAGATCTCTGACTTTGAAGAGAACAGCAGCAGGAGTTTCTGGAGAGAGTTTGAAAATTCCAGAACTAATTTATCTGAGAACTTTTTACTAAAGTAGCAGAAAGCAAATTTGACAGATGAAGTCAAAGGGCTGGTTTTGTTAAGATCTAGGGAAGAGTAGATTCCTTGAGGATTTAAATATGACATTTTTGTGTTACATAAGCCAATTTATTTTGAATGTTACACAAGCTAATCTGAGTGTGGCTTTGTGTCCCAAGTACATGAAAAGGTTCTGATTACTTCAGCAATTAGCACCGACTGGGTTTTAACTGTGCCAGGCTCAGTGACAGCTAAAACTAGGCTCTAACACAAGCGTTATCTCATTTAATCCTCGTTATTTTTTTTTCAAATTTGGAAATAATGAGTGTGAGGCTTACAGCTTGGCTGGAAGCATCGCTGGCAATGGAAGCTGTGATTAAACTCTGAAGAACATGCTCTCTTGTATACCACTGCTTCTCCGTGCTGGCTACTGAGAGCACCTGCTGCCTTGTGGCTCAGCACACTCTGCCCAGCTCCAAGCGACTGGCACACCAGTGGTTCCAAGATTGACATAATCAAAAGGGTTCTGGACCTCTTGGGGCCTAAGTAGTCTCTAAAAACTGTTTTATAGAGTAAAATAAAAAAGAAAACACACTCAAGGTCCTGAGCAGCCACAGGCATTATTTTAAAAAAAAAAAATGTGTTTTCTATTGTGGGTGCTAACTCAAGAGTACCTTAAATTCTATGGAAATCTCAGAATTTGGAGCTAGGGTAGAGAAAGATAGAAAGCATCCTCTATTTCTGAAGACATCACATACTTGAGCAATAAAACATGCAGATAGCAAGCTGGTGATCACCAGGAAGTTCCATCTCTATTGGCTAGCTTTCATGGTGTTGGAAGACGATGCAAGACACAAAAAGAGAAAAGTAACCCTCAATCTTATTCAGCTGTGAACTCTATAAGCTGCAGCCACATCTGGCCTGGCAAGATTTGCCCACCAGTGCAATAGTGGCACAAATGTCATTGGAATAACCAACCACTTTCTGATTACATTGAAGGTCCATGTCACAAGACAGATCCCATATCTAGCATCATTATCAAAACCAAGAATCTGTAGACAGACAGATTAAAAAGATACTATTACTCTGATAACATATATTAAGATATGTTAGGCTAAACAGACTTCTAATGACTTGTTCCTGTAGATTAGTGCATCTTCCAAATTTCAACAGAGATTTTTTTTTGCAGTAGCAATAACAGAGACCCACAACTAGACAGAGTGCAGATAGTAAAACTACAGAGTGCTCTGCCCTAAATGGGACATCTATATCACACCCCTTCTTCCCACTGTAAAAAACAGGGCAGAAAGACTTAGCCATATGCGGTGGATGACTCCAATGAAACAATGTTTTCCAGACGCAGGACAGTTGGGCATGCAAACCAATGGCAGTTGTCACCTTGTACACTAGACCTGCTCAAGCACAAGTGAGACAAAATCCTCCCATGGAGCAGGGAGGAGGTCATGAAGTCCCAACCTAACTCAAGAGTCATTCATAATTGATAGCTGCTGGGAGAGGAGGAGACAGTTTTCTTTAAGGGTGTGGCCTTGGTAGGTTCACCATGCTCCAGTAGATGGCTGCACACCCAATCGTTTACAGGCAGCACTAACTGGGGAAAGAAAAACAAAACAAAAAAGAAAAGTAAAGAAGGAAAACATCTTAAAACACATTTTCAGAAAAGAAAGGTTTCCAAACCATCTTCCATCCCTTCTAGTAAACTACACAGTATAATTCAGAGTAAATGCATGTGTATATACACATATTTATTATATTCTATTTTTTATATATACACATAGTACACATAAATCTACCCATTGTGTTCATAGACAGTCTAAATTATGTGAATATTTGCATATTTATATATTTGTGCATATAAAATACATCTCCTAGAATGAGCTGCAAATTAACAAACTAAAGAATGAACAGGAAACTGGCTTATTTAAAGCTGAAAGCTGCCCTAGATCCCAGGATCTGTTCCATGGCCCTGGCAGGCCTCATGGTTGCTATGCAGCCCTAGTTCTTGTGGTAATCATTCTGCCTCAGCCTCCTGAGTGCTGGATTTCTTGAATGAACCAACTCACCCAGCATAAATGTGTAAAGGTATCTAGTAACATGGATGTCATTTTATTTTTCTCTCTGGGAGTTTTGTTTCAGGTGCTAAGATGTTTGCTTGGGCTTAATTTGCTTTAGTTACTTCTGGTTTGTTTCGTTTGGGAATAGAATTGGTTTGGGGATTGGTTCAGTTGGTTTTCTGAGACAGTCTCTCACTATGTTTCCCAGGCTGGCTTTGAACTCAACCACTGAGTTACCATTATCATAAGGGTACCCCTGAGTCGCTCTCAATTCAGCTATTATTTGAACACTGTGAAACTTTTATCTTCAGTGGATTATGCATACATTGTCATGGTGGCAGGACCTTTGTCACTAAAATTAGTGGGTGCAAAGATCACTCAATATCTTGGAGATGGTTTTAGAAAGTGATAAATGAGAAACGAAAACACCAAATTATGTGCTATATGTTCCATTGTGTAAGAATTAATGCCTTTATTGAATACATACTAGATGCTGAATCTAATGCTTTGTATGTAATGATGGCTAGAACCTTAGAGATCTGTGAGGTAGTGTTGTCTTTCCCATCTTGCAGATGCATAAAGTATGGGCCTTCCTCTCAAGCACACGGTTAATGATGCCAGAGCCCTTGACCTTGGGAGTCTAGTTTTGGAGGAAGGACATACTTAGAGGAACGTAACTTGAAGAACAGCATCAAAAATTTAGAGCATGGTGAGATCACATAACATATGCTCTCTATGTTTTTCAAAAATCATAGAATAAATACTCATTAACAATAATCAGATATTATTGAGTATCTGGTAAGTTTTAAATTGAGCAAGTATTTAATAAGCTCCTAAACAAGGTTTGATAGCCAATAAAATCAGTCAGTGCTCAACAGTTCCTGAAAATACAAATTCTACAAAGTTTTAGTCCTCTGTGCCAGGAGATAAGCCCTTTCTAGAACCACAAGCCATGAAATCTGGCAGCTTAGATATAGTATCTCCCACCCAGCCTGCCTGAAGATCTACAGCCCTGTTACACCTACTCCCACAGAGTGAATTCCCCGGAAGGAAAAAGAACTCATAAAGATTCATCCCTTAGTTCATAGCGTTGAAGAGGAAGGGAAAGAATTCCTAAACTATGTTTAGAAAACAAATAAACTGCACTCAGTGAATCAGCACCCATCCAAAAAAGAACAGAGGAAGCCTACAAATCGTGTTTATAAAAGATTACCAAGTTTTTCTCAAGTTAAAAGGAATCAAGAATAGGAACAAGAGGGGGAGATCAAGTTCATGTTCACAAGTATGTCTAACATACATTCCATATTCGCCAAGCCTCAACCAATTAGTCTTTTATGTACTGTAGAATTTGTCTCTGCCGTGCAGCTTTAGAAAAAGAAAAGAAAAACAAGGGAAATTTTTATCTCCATAAATTTAAGTGAGAACAGAGCCCAAAATGTTCCAGGCTTTTGACTTTTAAAAGGTAGCGTATTGTTTTACTCTGCAAGTGTTGATTGCTGACCTACCTCCATTCTAAAATGAATGTATGAATGCAGGAGTAAGAAAAGGAGGAGAAGCAGACATCACACACAACGACAATAAGATGTGCGATTTCTTCTGGGCCATGAGACCCTTTAGGCATTCTAACTGTGAAGCAAGAATTAGCCCAGGACACCTAAGTTTTTTTTTAAAAAAAAAAAAAGATTTATTTATTAATTATGTATACAGTATTCTGTCTGCCTGTATGCTGTAGGCCAGAAGAGGGCACCAGATCTCATTACAGATGGTTGTGAGCCACCATGTGGTTAATGGGAATTGAACTTAGGACCTCTGGAAGAACAGCCAGTGCTCTTAACCTCTGAGCCATCTCTCCAGGCCCAAAATTAAAGTTTTTATCCTGTACAACTTTCCCTTTTCATTCTTTTAAAGAAATATTTCTTAGTAAATGCAAACTAAAGGTAGAAAATTATTAAATATATTGTCTTTTTCTAGGTTGGAAATGTTCAAGTATTTATTCCACTTTCACAAATGAGTTAAATTTAACAGTCCATGCCAATGATTAGTCATGGGGAAATAATATATTTGATATGCATTAAAGATTATTAGGTAAATTGGACATAAGTGTTTTATCCTTTGTGTTTATTTTCAAAATTACATTATTGTGAGATTTTCATGGTGAATTTTAGTGAAAGAAAAAAACTTTTTTTTAAAAAAAACCTTGACATAAAAAATCTGAAACTAGGAAAGCAATTGGCCTATGGGCATCAAGCTAATTACTGTCAAAACTTGGGTTGCAATGGAGACATTTAATGCAAAAGAACGCTATGGGTCAATTGATGAGGCATGCTTGCAAATAAACTTTCAGGGAAAATTCCAGCTTACTTAAGATGATAAGTGACTTGAATATAACAACACACTGACACACTGCAGCAAAATAAAACACTGGCTAACAGCAAGTTTTTCACATCATTAATTGTACAACACAGAGTCAATATGTTAATTACTGCTTAGTAAAAAGTATTGAAAGTTCCGCAAGCCTGCTAAGGAAACAAATATTTGAAGGACACTGGTCAGTAAGCAACCTGATGCCTGACCAGATAAGTTTCTTCTGGTCAAAAAAAAAAAAATCTTTAAATAGGGAGCTGGGAAAATGGCTCAGTCAAAGGAGTACTTGTCTTGCTAATAGGAGGACTGAGTTTACATATCCATGATTATTGGATGTGGTGACACCTCCCCATAATCCCAGGACTGGGGATGCAGAAATGAGATGACCCTGGGAGTTCACTGATTAGCTGGACTGGAATGTCAAACTCCTTGTTCAGTGAAAAGACCCTGCCCCCCAAAATGAGGTATAAAGCAAAAGAGCAAGGCATGCTATATCAAACTCCAGTCACCACACGGTCACACAAACACATATACATCACATACACAAACACACAGAGAGAAATGGACACCCATCAGGGGAAAAAATGAAGTAAATTAACAACTCTATCAAAAGTATTGTGGTGTTGCTGGTTGAAAGAATTTGTTTGGATTGGCATTATGGCTCAGCAGGGGAACCTGCCTGCTAGGAAACCTGGTTACCTGAGTTTGATCCCCAGGATCCACTGGGAAAATTAAAGAATCAACTAAATAGGCTGTTTTCTGATATCCTCATGGCACACATGCATGCACACAGATACACACACACACATCATAAAGATTTGCTCGTCTGTCTAAGAGTACTTGCTAGCCTTCCAGAGGACATTGAGCACCTACAAGGGTATTTCACACCCACCTACAACTCTAATTCTGGGGAGTCTGGTACCCCCTTCTGGAATTCACTGGTACTGTATTCATGTGCAACTACAAGCATACATACAAATATCTAATTAAAATAGACATATTTTTATTCTAAGTGTATAAAATTGAGATGGATTAACTTATTCCAGGTTTAGTAATTTTTAAAAGAAATGCGGGTTGATTTCAGGTTGCATAAGTGACTCCCATTACATTTTCCATTTACGGTTTAATAAAAACATTTTTGGTGATGTTTAAAATGGAAAAGTTCTTTTCTATGGGTACATGATAATGCCTGACAGAATAATTGTGGGCTGACAAATTTAAAAAAAAAAAACAAAAAACAAATCTCCATGCCCAGTATCAGCAACACCTATATCAATATTTGCACTCAATAAGTGCTTGAATTTGCATCAACTATTTCCAAACTTGGTGATTCTCTTAAATTCAAAGTGGAAAGTGCTTTTTCTGTTAAGAAAGAGAACAGTGTTACTTTTTTTTTTTTT
>JAQHUG010000050.1:9415147-9431605 GCA_028555095.1 Dicrostonyx torquatus | reverse complement strand
TATAACAAACATAGGGCGCCAGTTGTAGCGGCACAATAATTAACCAAGCCAGCTCAATAGGAAAAAGTATTTTTAATAAATGAAAAGAGGGAAGACTCGCAGAAACAGGGAAGTCTGAAGTCTTATCTGATCACAGGACGCCGCATGGAGCGAGTCAGAGAGTGCGCACCTGTGTTCTCTCCATTTTCATTACCTGGGGTCTCAATGGCCACACCCCAATGTGAGGTGATTGGCTGTTACCCCATCAAATCGGAAAGAGATCCCTGGGAGATGGTGTGAGGTTACAGGAAATGGCAGACTAAGAGAAATGAAGACTGATGCATAGAATAGACCAGGAGGACTGAAGGTTCATACCGAACACCCTGAGTTTATTCTCAGCCAGCACATATACTGATTACAGGCAAGAGGCAGAACAAATGGCAGTACAATCAGCCAACCACCTCCCTGCCTGTCCTTGGCACAAAGATCAAGCAGGTGCATTATCATAATACACAAATTCAGCTAGTAGTCAGTAGCTCCCAATCACTAAGGAGCGCCTCTGACTGGCATACACCAGCCCAAGTCTTAACAGATAATGTGCTCTTTCATCTGGGCAAAAAAAGAAAAAAATGCTCTTTTTCATGGGCTTAATGAGAGCTTTCAGAGCAAGCAGAGCAGGCAATCTTGAAATCTTGACCTCAAACAACTTAAGTCAGTAATGACTCCAGATGGAAACTGAGTCACACGTAGGCTCCCACAGATGAGCACCTAGAAAACAGAGGATGTTCAGGGAGGGACATGATCCCACAATGGCAGGTCCATGCAGTGACTTACATATATCCACGTGGGGCTATGTGTAAACTTGGGACTCTAGACGATAGTAAGAGTCAGAGTGGTTCATCCATCTTAACAGATGTGCCACCGTGAGGTGAGGGATATACTTGGAGTAGACACATGTGAGAGGCAGAGGCAAGGGCATCACCATGAGTACCCAGCCTGGGCCAGAGTTTAAAGCTCTTGTCTCAACAAGCAAAGGAAAGTATATCAAAAAGTGAAGAAGGTTATGTATGCATAAGAGGAAGACATGGAAAATCCTGGGCCTTCCTGTAACTTTGCTGGGAGCCTGGGACTATACTCTGACGACATGGGTTTTTGTCAACTGATCCTAGGTTACAATTCACTTGTGGAAAACCTTCAATTATGTGCCTCCCTGATCTTTGACAGTGACCGCAAGAATGTTTTCTTAACTCTTATATTTAGTCATCCATTGTGTGAATGGTGGCTCTACCTTTCTTCTACAGCTAATACTTTAAAAAAAATTTCAGACACTGGATTCGGGTTCTACATTTATCAAAGTAGCTTCAGTTAGGATGTCTCATGTACTTTACCAAATGAAGATTGGGAAGTATATTGAATTCAGTCATAATTTTCATCTGCTTTATAAGTTGAGATTCATGAAAAAAAAATTTCACCTGGCAAGACAGTTTTTCCTTCAAACAAATAGCACTAATTTTTAGAAGCAGTTAACATACGGTATATGGTTCCTTTGAAAATGTCTCTTTTCAGTTAATTGACATAGCCCCAGTTCCATAGAGAGATTTATTCTCCATACTGAATCTCCAAGAAGCCCCTGGAAGCAACAGATCATCCTGAAATCTGAGGAGACTTTCTAGTGCCTGAAGATGACTCCATTGAGTATGGGTTTTCACTTTTAATAAATTTGTATTTTAGAATTAATACTAACCTCCACATCCATTACACAAAATCTGAAGCTTTTAATTCTAGTTGATTGGATTTTTGTGATTCATATTTCCCTATAGGCATAAGTTTAATAACTTTTCTATTTTCTGTAACACATAACCCTTGCAAAGATTTAGGAACCAGATAGTTGCTGATTCGGTTTGCATAGCAGATTACCAAAGAAAAATACTGCTGTGGGAAGCAGTTTCCACCTGACATTTGAAGTTCTTCGTTACGGAAGACATTATTTTTGATGAAACTAGACACCAACTATAGCATTTGCCCTTAATTGTAACAGAAACAGGTCTGGGTATTGAAGAATGTAAGCAAGCAATCAGAAGCCCCAGCTGTCTACTACTAGGGGATTAAAAAGAGGTACTTGAATGGGCCGCAGAACTAAGGAGTCTGCTTGCCTTGTGAAGGTTGTGCCTTGTGCCTATACTGCAAATGGCGACCGTGGCCTACCTGACCTGTGTCCTGAAAGCCATCCTCAGTTGAGAACTTCTTTGAGATTAATCATGTGATTAATATTATCATGCAGTCTCTCAAGATTACCTCAAACCATAGGCTTTCCGGAAGCATGACTCAAACATCAGATTGACTATCAAATAGTCTCTTCCAGACTGGGTTTGGGTGGGTCTGAGTATGTGTGTGTGGTGTGTGTGTGTGTGTGTGTGTGTGTGTGTGTGCATGGGTACTTGTGTATGTGTTCATGTGAGTGCACATGTGGAGACCAGAATTTTATGTGCCATGTCTTCCTCTATCATTCTTGGCCATATCTTGGAGACGGGGGTCTCTCACTGACTCTAGAGCTCACTGCTTCTGATAGGCAGTCTAGCCAGTAAAGTCCAGGAATTCTCCTGCCTCTGCCTCCAAAGTGCCATGGGGAACCCTCACACTTTTGGCACTTTACTGAGTCACCTCCCCAGTACTTCTTAATGTGGTTTATTTAAACCAACTTACATACATCAGTCTTTCTAAATCAGAGGCCTCAGGTGAGGCCTAAGGTTAGTCAGCCATTAGCACCTAATTTTGTCACGCCAGCTACAGCCAGAAAGGCTTTAAGTTTGCTTCTGTATCTTTGTCAAAGTTCTGCTGTGGCCTTGTTAGGTGATGCTTCAGCTGCTTCAAAAAGTCACAGTCCAAGACTCGCTTTCATTTCCTCACCTAGGTATCCCAGGGAAGTGTCTGTCGCTTTCTCTTAATGAACGGTGAGGGAAAGAAATGTGAACCTCAGGTCAAGAACAGCTGTCCTCTCTCCACAGAGCCCTGCTTGATAGGATAGGGAAATCAAAGAACTCAATTAGTCTGGGATGAACAGGGCTGTGAGTGAAATGTTCAGAAGGCTTGTAATGGCTTGGGAATTTTAGGTAGAAGAAAAAATAGCCATGTTGGGTGCATCACAAAGTAGTTTGGGGGTCTATAGACTGTCGTTAGACCCACTGGTCTTCAAGAGTATCCTGGAGAAACCGCCTTCGGTCCCTCATACCTTCTGTTTCAGGAAGCATGTACCACTAAGTGGGTAAGAGAAAATAGATAGCTTTTACCTCCTCTGTGAACCTAAGGAAATTAAATGTTGTGCTGAAAGGCTCAGGCATGTTAGAATAAGATGTCCTTGGGAGTGACCTTGAGAGAGAAAGAAAAACAGAACTATTCCACACATAAAACAGGGGAGTTAAGAGCCACTTCTAACAGTGGCCTCTGCCAATCACTTGGTAAACTCTGAAGCAGGAAATCCCACAGGAGGTGTTTATGATTGAGGCTAAAGAGTTGGGTCTTTGTAGCTCCCAACAGAAATCAGACATGAACTACTCATAGGAAGAAGCTTGCCTGAACAGCGTTCATTAGCACAGGTACAGATGCAAGTTTCTGTCCCACCAGCTCCCGCAGCTGTTCAGTCCAAAATAAATACACAGAGGATTATATTAATTATATACTGTTTGGCCTACTGCTCAGATTTATTACTAAGTAACTCTTATAGCTTAAATTAATCCATAATTCTTATCTATGTTTAGCCATGTGGCTTACCTTTTATCAGTAAGACATTCTCATCTTGCTTCCTCTGCATCTGGCTTTCAACGACATCTCTACCTTTCCTCTTCCCAGAATTTCCCCACCTATACTTCCTGCCTGGCTACTGACCAATCAGTATTTTATTAGACCAATATGAGTGACAAATCTTTACAGTGTACAAGAGCATTATTCCACAGCATTTTTTCTTTTCTTTTCTTTTTTAGTTTTTTTCTTTTTTTTGTCTGTAAGTTTATTTTGATGTAGTATGTCATATTTTCTTTTTGTCAAGAACAGACATCTAAACTACATTTTATTTTGCATATCATGAAAAGTAAAATAAGCAAAATCATTTAAGTAGTCTCATTAAGAAACTAGTACATTGCTATATCTAAGAAAAAACATCATTTATTTTTTATTATTATGTGACTATTCAGTTAAAAGAATGACCATATTATCATTTTTGATAACACTCATGTTTAAATTATTTTTTTCTTAGCACATGATTTTATTGAAAGTGTAAAAGATACTTGTTCTGTCTGAAATTCACATTCCCTTGCCTTTTCAGGGGAAAAAAGTGGGTCAAGAAAACTCTGTCCAGTTTTGAAGACCATAATTCTTGTCTATGTTTAGCTACATGACTTGGTACCTTTTCTCAGTACAGCATTCTCATCTTGTTTCCTCTGAGTCTATTGGCAACTATGTTTTTGCCATTTTCTTCCCAGAATTCTCCTAGTCTGGTCACCTCGCCTATACTTCCTTCCTGGCTACTGACCAATCAGCATTTTATTAAACCAATATGAATGACAAATCATTACAGCGTACAAGAGCATTATCCCACAGAACACAGGACAATTCCCAGAGAGATTATAGCTGGAGCTGCCAGAAGCCAAGGCAGTTTTGAGATCACTTAGAATAACTGCCTAGTTCCTAGAGGAATCTGGATGAGCAGAGTATTTCAGGATATCAGTAAAAATGATCGAGACTGATGGATTGTCGTTACATTTCACCCTCTGCTAATCATAGTTGTCCAAATGAACTATGGATTCAATCTTATTAACACTACATCATCTTATTTGCCCCTCTGTGTGCACAAAAAGAAACAGGCTTTGAGACATTCTTTCACTGTCCCAAGCTCACACTACCAGCTAGGACACAAAAATATATTGAAATTCAGTTTTCTGAGGGCAAAATATTCTGAACTGTTTTGTGGCTTTCTCTATTATTTCTGCTGCCATTTCATTGACGTCACTCCTGACTATGCCAGGAAGGGATTCGTAGGAGACGGAAGTATATGGCATTAACATATAATGACGTGCATGAAACCCTGGGAGCTCAGCATTCTGAAAAGTCAGCAGAAGAATTCACTCCTGGGCCCACCCACATACCTGCTAGCCAGTGAGGAGGAAGAAGGGTATCATGTCAGACAAGTAAGATGGGTTAAGGCCACTGCTCCATGGTCCTCACAGTGAATCTTGAAATGGAGGCCTGAGCTGGTTGTGAGCCTCCCCTCAAAAAAGCCAGTATTTAGAATACTTCTCCTCTTGTTTCTCTCATGTCACCTTTCTCCAAATTAGAACCCAAAAGCTTACCACAGATCTGTTGAAGGTCAGGAATATGAAGAATATTCTAGAAAAGCTTTCCCTTGCTTCTCTCATTTATCCCATTGCCTTTTCAGTTATTTCCCCTCCAGGCTCCTGCATTCTTCCCTGAATAGATACCAAGTCTACTTTAAATGTTTATTTTTTGCAAAAAGAAAAAAAAAGAAAGAAAGAAAATCCCAACTACACAAAGATATTATGTAATTGTAGAATGTATTAAAAGAGATCTGGAGGAAAGACAAGAGAGCTATTTAATAAGAAAGTAAATCAAGCATAAATAGCCTCAACAAATATTACTTTCAGTGTGTTTTCAAGCCAGCCTAAATAATCAAGCCTCCTTAGCAACCACAGTGCCCTGTGACAGCATGAATTTCTATAGTAGTATGAAGCAAGCCTCAGGTGCCTGATAGCTGACGACAGTTCACTTCTAGGGATTTTACTCTAAAGCAGAGTCAAAGCAACAGGCTTTCTGGTTCCTTTTCTTGCCCTCTCCCATCAAAACAGGTTTTTGTGGTACATAAGTAAAATTTCTGATGTGGACATAATTATCTCATCTAAGTAAAGTGAGTATCATCCAAGAAGCATCCGGTATCTTTCTTTGCTAGCTGAATGCTCTATCACAATAAATGTCATGAAATAGATGAGACTATCACCTGCAGACTACAATGCAGCAGGCATTCAACACATAATTCAACACATACTTTTGAATTCGTGTTGTTGCCAACTCTGTGAAGTCCTACAAATTCCTCTAGCAGAGTGGATGCCTCCTCCTCACAGCTCTGACAGCATGTTGCTGTGTTTGTTATAGTTGTGACAATAGTTTTACCCTGTTAAGATTTGTTTCTTGTACTTATTTAATAAAATACTGATTGGCCAGTAGCCAGGCAAGAAGTGTAGGTGGAGCGACCAGGCAGGAAGTAGAGGTGGGGCAATGAAAACAAGGTAATTCTGGGAAGAGGAAAGAGCCAGTCTGCACTCATCATCCAGACAAAGAGGATGCAAAGACGTGATTACCTCGCCGAAAAAGGTACCAAGCCATGTGGCTAACACAGATAAGAATTATGTGCTAATATAAGTTATAAGAGTTAATAAGAAGTCTGAGGTTATAAGAGGCCAATCAGTTTATAATTAATATAGACCTCTGTGTATTTCTTTGAGACTGAATGACTGCAGGACCAGGTGGGACAGAAACTCAGTCAATACTCATGCCTTCTTATTTTAGTGCTGCAGTATTAATTAGCCACAGAACACAGAAATTGGCAGGCAAGGAAGGTGTTAGATTCTGCTATGTGCCTGTGGCAACCATGGTAAACACTGCAATGCACTGGGGCTTCTATTGGCACTTCTGCTCTCGGTCTGCTACCTGGAAGCACTGAACAAGCCAAGATCTGGGGTTGTCAAGCTGATCATGTGCTTGGACTGAAAGAAAGAAGAAATGACTATCCATGTTTAATCTGGGCCCTCTGCCAGCTGAAAACCAGGCTGGAACAGCCAAAGCTTCTCAGGCTGGACCTGTGTGCAAGAGCTTGGATTCCCAGGGTGAATATGGAGAAGGCTGAGTGGGCATCATTTCCTGCATCACTGACTAACAACCTTATATCTTTATTCATTTATTTGTTCAAACAACAAAGTATGGCAGTTAAGGACTGAATCACCTGGATCAAAATTCTGGCTCCACTCTTTACTAATTATGTTCTTCTCAGTGAGTTGCACCATTGATATGAGTATTAATTATAAATTAATCACTAAAAAGATAATTGGTACTTGGAATAGTGTATAAAGAAGAATAATCACCTAGCCAGTAGGGTTATGTGGAGGCCATAAGGATGGCACAGCAAGGATGCCACAATTTACTCTGAGGACATTGGTGCACATACAAAAAGCTTGAAACCAGTGGATGAGATGGTCTGATTTCTTTATTAAATGGCATGGTGGCCAGGGATTGGAGGGGTACTGGAAGTGCAGAAAGGAATTAAAGGTTAGCAAGCAGAAAGACAATTGGTCTTTTTTCAGCAGCAGGCTGTGGCTTACTCGAGGCAAATACAGCAAAGAGGCAGTCTGTGCTGTGGGAATGGAAGGATAGGCTGGGATAGGGTGAGAGAAGGGGTGGAGGAAATCTGTCATGATTCCAGCTCCCTAGCGTTGTCTGCAAAAGCTCAATGATATCATC
Source organism: Dicrostonyx torquatus (assembly GCA_028555095.1). Taxonomy (NCBI): domain Eukaryota; kingdom Metazoa; phylum Chordata; class Mammalia; order Rodentia; family Cricetidae; genus Dicrostonyx; species Dicrostonyx torquatus. The sequence continues at coordinate 9,424,105 of JAQHUG010000050.1, read as the reverse complement.
TGTTGAAATGGAGGAGATGGAGGGAGTATTCCCTGGTCTCAGGGGCCATGAGAGTTACAACAGTTAGCAACTAGTATTCAGATGTTAACTCACCAAAGGAATGAATCTGATGGAGGTTAATACCGTCCTGGAAGGGTCTGCAGGACCATCAATTCTAGACTGTAACTCTCATGACCTCTGACAAGTTGGGGAGGAAAATAAGACACTCCTAGGGGAATATCCATTTTGGCTGTCTATGGAAAGTCTGCATAGAACTTTCAAAGGAATAGAAATCATTATCAAGTAATTACATAGGATCTAAATTTGCATCAGATTATAACCATTAAAGCCACCAACAGTCATTATATCTGCTATGACGTTTGAGTTAACAAAAAGGAAGAAAAATAACCAGGCTTAAAGCTTTCTTTAAATTTTCCAAATCAGATGACATAACAGATAAAGGTGATGAAGAGGAGCCACGAAGGAAATAGGGGGGAGCTTAGTGACTGTAGTGCCACAGAGCAGACAGAAGAGGAAGTGTGGTAATCAGACGCATCAAAGCTGACAGGGTGAACGCGTAAGAGGAAAGAAAGATGATTATTGAACCAGATCTCTGAGCCGGTGACAAGAAACCTTGATGGAGCATCTGAAACTAAAGACCAATTGAACAAAACAAGAGTTGGTAAAGGAAGATTGAAAGGTGGTTCAATAAAAACTGCTTTCATTATTCTGAGCATTGAGCATCTTCATGTCTCTCCTCTCACTGGCCCACTTGCTCCATATCTGGACAAATGAGAAGAAAGCTCATTTGCTCTGTCCCTTGGTTTAGGTGGAGAAGAACAAACCATGGAAAGCCCCAATTACGCAATCTCTCATTCCATTGAAATCACCCTCCTCTGCTTCTAGTTCACTATGGGACACTCAGTTCTTCTCTAGGACACTCTGCCATTTGTTGTATGAACATACATTTATTCCATGGGTTATCAATGCTTATCTGTCGTGTGACATTTTGTCTGTGTTCTGATAAGTAAAGCTTGCCTAGAGGTCAAGGGCAGAACTAGCCACTAGTTAACCATAGAAGCTGGGCAATGGTGGCACATGCCTTTAATCCCAGCATTCAGGAGATACAAACAGGAAGTGATAAGGTGGGGTGCAGACAGCCTTCTCAGACTAAGGAATGAGAGAGAAAGGAAGCAACCTATGACTGCTACCATTTCTCTGATCTTCCAGATCTGACTCCTAGTTTTCACTGATAAAATTAATTAGATTAATGCTTAAATTATTTGTTATGCCCAGGTTGTGGGGACCTCCAAAAGATCAACATGGAGACCAAATTACATATGTAAAAGCAAAGAGCCTTTATTTCAAGCTTGAGCTTGGACCTTCAATGTTGAAGAGTATCCAGATCAATTAAGGTAGGGTTTTCATCATAGCAGAGGTTGGCCTGAGGGGATTCCCAGGGCTCAAGATCCTGATTTGTTGTAGTAGGAAGGCCGCTTGTTGGTTCCCAGCTGCTCAGCCCCGAAATAATCACGCAGAAACAATATTATTTAAATCACTGCTTGGCCCATTAGCTCTAGCTTCTTATTGGCTCTTATATCTTAATTTAACCCATTTCTAGTAATCTGTGTATCACCACAGAGCTGTGGCTCACCAGGTAAAGTTCTGGCATCTGTGTCAGGCGGGGCTCCATGGCTTCTCTCTGACTCTGTCCTTCTTTCAGCATTCAGCCTAGCTTTCCCCGCCTAACTAAGTTCTACCTTGCTATAGGCCAAGCCTGTTTCTTTATTCATTAACCAATAAAAGCAACACATAGACAGAAGGACCTCCCACATCACTGATTGGTTGACATTTGTCTAGGGGTATCTTGGCAAAAGGGAAATAAGGGAATAGGTGCACACTGGACTCGGGAACAACTGGTGATCTTATCTAATCTTATCTAATGGTCAGGTACTTCCCTTTAGATGCTGGCCCTCCCTGGGTAGCGTCAGTTTATGGTTTTTCCTGGAACCCAGTGCTGCCTACCATTAAACTAAAACTCAGTCCTACTTTTTAGCTCGTTTTTATTTAGCCCGTCATGGCAGCAGTGTGGCCAAGCCGTTCTGGCACCCACATTACCCTTCATTCGTGTCCAGGTTTGGATGACTACCTAGAAGAAGCTGCCCAGCATTCAACACAAGATACCAAGCAACCAGACAAAAATTCAAACAGAAGCAGAACATGGCAAGGGACAATTGGGCATGGATAATATCTTATGAGGGATGAGATACTTGCAAAGCATGAAAAGGGGAGCATAACTGTAACAGCAATATAGCTGATACACAAAGAGTAGGTGGGATCCAGAAGACAAGGGGGGGTGCTGGTCATTGATAGGAAACCAGAGAGTTCCTCTACTGTGACAAAATGCAAAGACAAGACTCCAACTTACATATTCTCTATGGGGAGCAAAGGATGTAACTGAGTAATGCATCAGTAACGACTAACAAGCCAGCAAGGAGTTGCAGAGCCTGTGGGCAGCAGGGACAAAATGTATTCAGGTATTAAAAGTGCACTCTCTGAAGAGGCGGGCTGCATAGAGTATTTTAGCATGGAGAGCATCCCGCTCCTGGTTGCTCTGAATGACTCCAGCCATTTACTTCCCACCAAAAGCAGAGATGGGTTGGGAAGCCACATACTTCTGTACCCCACAGCAGCATCCAGAGTGTTACCCTGTTTCTGATGGTGCCATTACAAGCAAACCCTTTCACCTCTGTCCTAGAAAGAAGGAACGTGTTAAAAGACACCTCAGGAACTTTAGTGACACCCACAGACATCACCTTCTTATTCCTCTTTTATTTGTTTCAGATTATTCAACCAGTTGTCTCGATAGCTAAAGATAAACTATTAGTTATTGACTTCTTAGATATTTTTCCTTGAGTCAAGAACTGCATTTTTAAACTAGGAAAGCAATTCATAACTCCCTTGAGAACCAGCATGCTGAATAGAAATGAATATATTTTCACAAAAGTGGACTCATTACCCCGCCAGAAGGTATAGAGCCATGTGAACACTTGTTATAAAACAAAGGGGTTTTTATAGGAAAAGACCTTCTACAGTGATCTTACCCAGTGGTTCTCAGCCTTCCTAATGCTTGACCCCTTAATCTACTTCCTCAAGTTGTGGCGACCCCCAACCATAAGATTAATTTTGTTGCTATTTTATAACTGTAATTTTGCTACTGTTATGAATCATAATATAAATATCTGTGTTTTCCAGTGGTCTTAGGTGACACCTGTAAAAGAATCATTTGACCCTTAAAGGGGTTGTGACCCACCGGTTAAGAACCATTGATTTGACCTTATATTTTTGCCCTGAAAAATCTGTTTCAGTGTTGTTTGATATTCTAAAATAGATATAGTCTAAAAACTGGAATTTTGAGCAAATTTAACATATTGTGTTAGCATAAAATAGATTAAAATATAAAATCAAGTCATTAATCGTTTTATGTCATAAATTCATTTTACTCTGAAGTAAGGTATAACTAATATCAAAATAATTTTAAGACTGGGAAAAAGAAAAGAGATAACTTTCCATCTGCTCTGTGGCAGACACTCACTCTGCTGTTTAGCACTCGTTCCCTGTTGAAGTGTGTTTCACACATGTCCCCTGTTGAAGTATGTTTCACACATGTCCCCTGTTGAATGTGCATCACACATGTTCCCTGCTGAAGTTTGTATCATCTCCCCAGATGAAAGAAATGAAATGCAAAGAGTTTAAATAACCTGTTCAAAGTCAAAACTCAACCAGAAAACTCACGAAGCTATAATGCAGATCTGGGCTTCATCCTGAAGCTTCTACTGATGCCTCCCAAAATAGAGGTTAAAGGGAAGGTGAACGATTCTCATTAAACTCGAAAGCTCATAACTTAAGTGATTTTAGATGTTTGACATTTGATGATTGACAATGACAGTACTTGCTCCTTTTAAATCACTGGCATTTGATGTGGCTAACATTCAGGTAAAAGTCATAAATCTTTAAGAGCAGTGATTAATCTATGCTTTCTTCCTATAACCTAATCACTGTTTTCTATTTTAGATTCACACAGCCAGAAAGAGCCGAACAAAAGGAGTTTGAGAGTGGCAGAATCTCCAAGTCAAACTCACTCTGAGAAAGCAGCATTCATTAGCAGATCTCAACCCCACACATCAGACCCCACAGCACAGACGTTGGGAGCAGCTAGGAGGGTCTAAAAAGTATAATTTGCTGAAATGATCGATATTAATCAATGATACCCCCACTGCTTTTGGGTTTTCTGTTTAGATTTTTGAGACAGGGACTCAGTATTTATCCCAGATTGACTTCGAGCTCCCATGCCCCTGCCTCAGTTTCACCACTGCTGAGATTACAGATTCATTCATAAGAATAAGCCCTATGAGCCGCCACCAACATCTGAAGGAAGAAAAGTCACACCCGGACTGACACCACCAAATGACCATCACAGGTCTTCAATCTTTCTGATCATAACTCTTCACACAGCTTCGAATCACTTCAGGCAGTGGGGACTAAAACTGAAGGTGTCCCTGATCATCATTCACAAGTGAAAGGTGTGGGTTGCAATTATAGTTGCTAAGGGTTTAAGGGGTGATTATAGTCTCAGATAGAAAACATACTTCCCTGGGTACACAGAGTACAGCTCTGTGGTACATTTTATGGATTGCAGTTAACAACATTCCATAATGTAGGAAGACACAGGATGAGTCAAATGAGATAAGGATGTGTTTTGTTAGCTAAGTCTGGTCCTTGACAATTTCATACATATAATGTGTTCTGATTGCTTTCTTCCCTGCACCTTCTCTTATCTCCTTTCTGTGACTATCAAATGACTTTCTTTTCTTTATTATTACTTTTTTTCATTTTACATTCCAACCAAGTCCTTCTTTCCACCCCCTCCCCTGCCCCCCTTTGCCTCCCTCCCAGCCCACCCTGCTCCATTCCTCCCATAGGGTAAGGCCTCCTATGGGGAGTTAACAAAACCTGGCATATTAAGGCAGGACCAAGTCCATCTCCCCTGCATTAAGGCTGAACATGGTATTCTACCTTAGGGAATGGACTCCAAAAAGCCAGCTCATGCACCAGGGATAGATCCCACTGCCAGGGACCCCTCAGAAAGACCAAGCCTCACAACTGTCTCCCGCATGAAGAGGACCCAGTTTGGTCCCATGGAGGCTTCACAGCTGTTGGCTTAGGGTTCATGAGTTCCCATGAGCTTGGTTCAGCTGTCTCTGTAAGATTTCTCCATCATGATCTTGACCTCCCTTGCTCACCTGTGCCCCCCTCTCTCTCCTCAATTAGATTCCCAGAGCTCAGCCTGGTGCTTGGTTGTGGATCTCTGTATCTGGTCCCATCAGTTACTGGCTGAAGGCTCTATCATGGCGGCAGCTGGGGTATTCATCAAACTGATTACAGGAGAAGAGTTCAGGCACCCTCTCTAAGAGACTTAGCTGAGGTCATCATTGCGGATTCCTCGGAATTTCCCTAGTACCAGATTTCTCCCTATCCCCATAATGGCTCCCTCTATTAAGATATCTTTTTCATTGCTCTCCCACCCCATCCCTCCTTCAACTCGACTATCCCATTCCCTCATGTTCTTATGCCCCCTCCCCTCCCCTCCCCTGCCCCCAACTTATCCAGGAAATCTTATCTAATTTCCCTTCCTAGAGTGATCCATGCCTCTCTTAGGGTCCTCCTTGTTACCTAGCTTCTCTGGAGCTGTGGATTGTAGTCTGGTTATCCATTGCTTTACATCTAGTAGCCACTTTTGAGTGAGTACATACTGTGTTTGTCTTTCTGAGACTGGTTTACCTCATTCAGGATGGTTTTTTTTCTAATTCCTTCTATTTGCTTGCAAATTTCATGATGTCATTGGTTTTTTTTTTTTAACCACGAAGTAACACTCCATTATGTAAATATACCACATTTTTTTTATCCAGTCTTCAGTTGAGGGGCATCTAAGTTGTTTCCAGGTTCTGGCTATTATGAATAATGTTGCCATGAATATTGCTGGGAAAGTGCAAATGACCTTCTTTATACAAGTTTATTCCCCAGGTTCATGGCCATGGGGGATGTTTGTGAGTCATATAATTTAACCAGTGCCATCTGTGTGGCCACTGGATTGGGACTCTATTCATTGGAACCTTACAGGGTTACCAGTGGGTACAACTGAAGGCTGTGACTTCCCAAGTCCTGAAAACCATCAGTATGAAGGGATAAAGCCCCCACCCAGGAGACCCTTCTCCATCCACTGACCACTGACAGACCCATTCTTGTGCAGATCATTGCAGAGATCAGTGAGTGAATGATTGAAACTGTCGGGTCTTGCTGCAAAGACAGCATTTCTACACCCTTCTGTATGTACCATTTTAATTCTAAAACACTAAAACGGTACAGAAGCATGAGGTGGAGCATACTGCTGCTAATCATGTGTTTGTCTTTCTGAGACTGGTTTACCTCATTCAGGATGGTTTTTTTTTCTAGTTCCTTCTATTTGCTTGCAAATTTCATGATGTCATTGTTTTGTTTTTTTTTAACCACGAAGTAACACTCCATTATGTAAATATACCACATTTTCTTTATCCAGTCTTCAGTTGAGGGGCATCTAAGTTGTTTTCAGGTTCTGGCTGGTGAATATGCTGGTGATGACAAGATGGGATGTTGGAAAAACTGACAGTTCCCTCAACCAGACTGAGAGAGGGGCACCTTTTATTATCCCCTCTACAATGGTCAAGCTCAGTTGTCAAAGGTACTAAGCTGAGGTGTGCTTCAAGAGCTACAGAGCTGCCAGAGCATCTTTCTGGGTATGGGTGTGGCCATGGGAAGGTTTCCAGAGAAAACTGGATGCAGGTCAGTGCACCTATAGAGGGAAACTCATCCTGACCTTAAAGGACACCATTCAAGACATTGGACACCCTGACAGAGAGAGGGATGGGACGAATGAGCAGGAGGAGGAGCCAACTTTCATCTGTGCTCTCTCTTCTCAAGTGGGCATGTGTTTTTCCTGTTGGCATCAGTGGCCAGCAAGCTCTGGGTCCTTCAGCCTGTGAGCACATTATTGCTCCAGGAGCTCTGAGGTTCTTTCTGTATGCTGGCCTTAGGCAGGGAGTGCACTGGTATCTGTTTTTCTTGAAAAGACAGACTATTTAGTACATTCTAAGCATACTGTGGAGTAGACGCTCAGAGAATACTGGGTTGCTTGGAAGGAAAAGGAGAGGACATCAGATGTGGCCTAGCCTGTGAGAGACTATTCTGAAGGTAAGGCCTTCCAAAAATGCATGGGAAATGGGCTTGCCTCAGTTCATGGTGAATCTATAGAATCAGGGTCTTTGAAAAGATGAATAGGAAGATGGAAATTTATAGATCAGAGAAACAGCCAAATATCCATCCAATCACAAACTATGCAAAACATGTATTTATATATATATGGAATATATACAAACACATATATGTACACATATAAATACACACATGCATGCAAACACATTAATGCACATATACACTGAATAAAAAAGTGAAAAGTTTTAATGAAATGTTTGGTTGTCACAAATGATAGATAAAGAAGCATTACTGTGATCTCTGTCAGTGTAAGACATGGTTAATTACCAAAAATAAGTAGACAAGTGGTTGACTAGGCATGAATATAGATTACTCTTGCCTTACTTTGCCTTGATTTCTGCATATAAAATAGAATAAATCATCTAGCAAAATCCCAGCCAATCAGGAAAATTAAAGGCTCTTTATCTTAGAACAGAATTGGTTAACAGGTATGTAACATGTAGTTAGGATCTAAGAGGAAAAGAATAAGATCACAGGGAACTACTCTACATTAATTTGCTTAAAGTATTGCATTTGTGAAATATTTAAGTCATCTCCTAGGTCAGGGTATTTTCTTACTATATAATGATATACATATCATATCTCACTGAAATTCTGTCATGAGGGTCTTGTATTACACCAGTGGAATTCCCTCCTCCTTAACATAATTTCTGTGATACAATTCTACCTTACTTATACTTAAAATCAGAATTTGGAACAAAGAGAACACAATTGGCACTTACCCTAGCAAAAATCACCTTAGAAGGTAAATTTTGGGCATCCCACTTATTGGATGGTGTCATTCATGTCTAGGATGAGTCTCCCTCAATAGGTTCACTGACCTGCATCCTTGGGAGGTAAATTTTGGCCCATTCCAGCTGAGTAACAAGGAATGATGACCTCAACCTTCAACTTCCAGTTATCTCCCTAGGAAATGAGTTTTTAAAAGACAAATGGGAAGATGTATCTCTCAAAAATACAACACCATATCTTCAGCCAGTCTAATCAGACAGGAGTGAATTCAAGGGCAACGGTGGTGAACAAGGATCTAGGACAAAGCCCCACCTGCTTGCCATTTTGTCATAGGGGTGGATTAAGGGTTCTCTTCACTCTAATGTAGCCTTTTTCTTTACCCCAAACCCAGGACAAAGTGGATTTCAATTGATCTACTCTGTTCTGGATACTCTATAATTTAGAAAATTCATAGTGAAGTAGATAACAGTGCTAAAAAACTGAACGGTATCTTGTAGTAAATATAAGCATGCCAAAAGCAATAAAGACATTAGTTCAGGTACATGAGTTGGGATGTCATTATCTACGTAAGATAAATTAACATGGAAAATTTTATGGAAATGCTTGAGCTAGAACCAAGAATTTGCACCTGCTAGCCAAATGTTCTTCCACGGAGCTGTGTTCTCAACCAGTCATCTTAAGTATGAAGGAAATAGACTCTCATAGTTTCCCCCGCTTAGCTAGCTACCTCTGCACACATGAGCAACAGCTTATGAACAGTAATAAAAATAAAGATGTCTTATAAACCCATTGGTTGAACCAGAGGTAGCTGTAGACAGCATTCTATGAAACAGGGTATGAGCCGGGCGGTGGTGGCGCACGCCTTTAATCCCAGCACTG
>JAQHUG010000050.1:9390037-9410917 GCA_028555095.1 Dicrostonyx torquatus | reverse complement strand
TGAGCCACACCTCTAGTCCTGACTTTAATTATTAGTGGTATCAGAAACCACATGTTAGCTGTCATTGTGCCTTCGTATGATTTAAGTAGAATTTTTAATCCTGACATTAGAATTCTATCTTTAAACAAACATTATTTTGTTTGTTTATTTCTTATTGGTGGGAGGATTTTTATTCCACTGTAGGCTATATTTGGGTGTCCTACATTTTAGAGTAATGTGTTTCAATATGCAATCCCAAACTAAGGATAGAGCTTGAGTAAGCTAGATAAGGCAGTATTCATTAGTATACAGCTCTCCTCTCCCTTGTGATAACTCACCAATTCTTCATATTGTATTCCTCATATTGTAACCCATTTGCAAGTATTTGCATTATAACCTTCATGGGCCTTTTTAAAAATGTAAATCTTCATACTCTACCTCTGGACCACTGATTACTCAAGCCCAGGAGAGGGGTGGGATTCAGGAATTGTGATCTTCATAGTTAAAATTCACAGTGCATTAAAGTTCCTCTCCCATGCCTTCTATGGCCAGCCTTCACAAACACAAAGGCCAGCTTTTCTCTGGACGTTTCTACTGCTTCCGTTCATTTATTTTTACAAATTTTAGCTGCAGTCTCCATCATGTCTGTACGTCTTCTTTTCTTCCATACTGTGCAGGTTAGATTTTAGTTGTCAGGTTGGTATCATGTAGAGTCACCTGGGAAGAGGGTCTTAATGAGGGATTCCTAGATATATCTGGCCTTTAGGCCTATTTGTGATAGATAGTCTTGACTGTAAAAATTTATATACAGGATTTGTCCCTACTGCTTGAACGGGCTTTTTGAAACCCATTCCATTTGGAGGGATACTTTGCTCAGCCTAGATATACTTGAGAAGGCCTTGGTCCTCCCTCAAAGTGATGTGCTAGAAGTTCTTGGCTTCCCATGGGAAGCCTTACCCTCTCTGAGGAGTGGATGGGTGTGGGGTGAGTGGGAGGAGGGGAAGGAGTGGGAACTGGGGTTGGTATGTAAAATGAGAAAAAAACTTGTTTTTAAAAATTAATTAATGAAGGAAAAAAAATTGATATACAAAGACCCAGTCTACAATGGGTGGCACCATCCCATATGTTTGTGCCATGCACTATATAAGAATTAAGAAGGATGGCTGAGAAAGAAGCATCCATGCACTCATTTCTCTCCATTCTTGACTGTAGAGGTTACCATCTGCTTCAAGTTCCTGCCTTAACTTCCATGCAACAATGGACTATTACCCACAATTATGAGTTAAAATAGACTGCTTCTCCCTTACCTCCCCTAGAAAAGCTAATTTGACTCTCAGCTCCTATAATGTCTCCTCCCAACCCAGACATATCATTGTTGCAACTAACATTGGTGTTAGTTTAGTTCATACACCATGCACTGAGCACTTACCATATGTCAATCAGTCTCCTACACACCCTAGATACACTCTCCCTGCAAACTCTCACAAAACTGTATATGTATCTATTACTACCCAAACTTCTAATATGTTGAAACTGAAGTCAGAAGAGCTTAGTGACTTGCTTAGATCATTTCTTGCATGAAAGGCACCATTAGGTCACAGACCTGGGTTTCTCTGACCCTAAGCCCCATAGTTACTTCAGTTACTATACTGTATACCTCCTTTGTCTTTGCCCTTAGTGACTCCATTGGGATAGGCACCTGTCATTGCAACTGTTGATGATACAGTCTCCATGAATGACTGAAGAAGCACTGAGAACACTGAAATATCCTTACAGAAATGATGAAATCTAAATAAGTCTAATTTCTCAATCTACCATTCTGGTTCATCTTATCTTGATGGGGGAGGTTCACAGTCAGCTGGTATGTCCATTGACAGTTGGCTTATTCTACAAAAACATGCAGTACTAAAAGCAGGTTAAAGCAACAAACTGATCAATCTGTAGCAACAAGGACAATAATAATAATAGCAGTAGATAGCTAGTGTGTGAGAGAGATGATCACTATGGGACAGACACAACAGGTAGCACATATGTGTACTATCTAACTGTTGAAACAATAATAACAAGTTAACACATCATCCGCTTCATCATGAAGATAGGAAACCGAGACTGGGAGACACTGGCTTACTTGTATAAACCACATAGCCAGCAATGGAACAGAAATTAATTATAAATCGAGTGCATTACTCTTCCATTCCACGAAGAAGGGCTCCTATTGTAGTTTAATCTTATATATATATATATACATATATATAATTTATTTTTCTCTGATACTTTATTACTTTATAAATAATAGGAATCAAAATTTCCACTTCCTCCCCTCCTCCCACTTCCCTCGACTCCTCCACTCACTCTCGTCCCTCCCCCTCCAGTCCTAAGAGAGGGCAGGGTACACTGTGGGAAGTCCAAGGTCCTCCCCTCTCCATCCAGGCTTAGGAAGGTATGCATTGAAATAGAATAGGATCACAAAAAGCCAGTATGTGCAGTAGAGACAAATTCCAGTGTCATTATCGTTGGTTTCTCAGTCTGCCTCAATTATGAGCCACATTCAGAGGGTCCAATTTGATTCCATGCTCGTTCAATCCCAGTCCAGCTGACTTTGGTGAGCTCCCATTAGATCAGGCACACTGTCTCAGTGGGTGGACCAAACCCTCATGGTCCTGACTTCCTTGGTCATATTCTCCCTCCTTCTGCTCTTCAACTGGACCTTGGAAGCTCAGTCCAGTGCTCCCATGTGGGTCTCTATCTCTATCTCCATCTGTCGCTGGAGGAAGGTTCTGTCTGGATTCTCTCAGCCTGTAGTTTAATCTTAAGCAAATGGTTAGAAATTACTTTTGAAAAGTTTAAGTAGTAGAGACAGAGCCTATGAAGCTTCAGACGTAAAAACCAGACCACAGACATTTCTGTGGAAATCAGAGGAAGCCTAAGAAATAGGCTTGTCTGTTACATCAGCGAATGAAAGCTGTCACCCCATGTGCTTTGATGCCTGTCATATTCTTTCAGGATGCTCCAGGGGAATACCAAGGATGGCATGATAAACACCAGAAATGCATTTCTCTTTTTGAGAAAGATTGCTGCTTCTTGGCTTTCTGGTGCCAGTCATCTTAGTTTCTCATCTCACTGTTTTGAGTGACTACTTGACAGGAACAGTGTAAGTGGTCCTTGTTCGTGTCTAAGTGGACCAGGAAGCAAAGTTGAGACTGGAAGTAGGTCAACCAGAAACTTTAGGACCCACCCCTAATGACTCGCTTCCTTCAGCAAGAACCTGTAACCTCCCAAAGCAGCATCATCAACTGTGTGTTTAAACACGTGACTCTGTGAAAGAACATTTTACATCCAAAGTATGACAGCCGTCTTGATGCTGCATCTCACCCATCCAAAAGAATGAAGGGGATTTCTGGTTTACCCTTTTGAAAAGTACATGAAACTTCCACTTTCCCAAAGGCTTTGCCTCCAAATATCACCGTGAAAATTAGTTCTCGACATGTGAATGAGAAGGAAGGGAAGGGCGCAAGTACTCAGTCAGCTGCAGCACCCTTATCCAGCATCATCATTTATTAAAAGTCAACTTCCGTTGGCTCTAGAACAGAGGGAGGTTGACACTGGTCCAAAAGGAAAACTCTAAATTAGGACTTTCTCTCAAAATAGTTGGCATTTGTCTGCCAAGAATCACTTCCTCTAACAACCCAAAAAACAACTATGCAGGCAAGACTTTCAAGTAAAAAACAAAGTTCCAGAAAAACTGGCCAGTAGGGACAGGAAACAGAAAGCAAGTGTTTCTGAAGAGTGGTTCTCCCTTTAATGATCAGTTTCATGGGAGTAGGCGGGGTAGGTGGGAGACCAGGCTCTACTAGAAAATATGACTGATGGCACATGGTCTTCCTTTTGAAGAATCTCTATTCTCAGCTTCCAGCTTGTCCATCCCTTCCCACCCTAGGGTACAAACATAGAGACCACACAGTCTGTCCTAGTTTCTTCTCCGTTGCTATGAGAAAGCACCAAATAAAACCAGCGTAGGGGAGAAGGGTTGGAAACCAGGCAGGAAGTTGGAGGCAGGAGGGAAGCAGAGACCATGGTTGGTTACCGGGCTGGCTCTCTCAAGCCTGTTCAGCCTGCTTTGTTATGTAACCCAGGCCCACCTGCTTTGGAATAACACCGCCCACAGTGGACCGGGCCCTTGCACATCAACCATCACCCAAGAAAATGCTGTGCAGGCGTGCTTGCTGGCCAATCTGCCGAACCCCATCCCTCAACTGAAGATTCTCTTCCTAGGTTACTTAGGTTTGTGTCAAGTTGACATAAATTAATCAGGTCACAGCTCATCCTCAATATCAAACATGAAGGGCAGATACTGTTTGATTTTTGGAATCCACTTAAGTTGAAAAGTTGCCTTGACTCATGATCACAAGGTTAGGACACAACACATTACAGTTCATCCATCACACAGGGAAACTCTCCTGAGAGAAAGCATCGGCCGCCGCATCTAAAACATTAGCATAAATGTTTGTTCCTGTGGAGAACTTTTAAGGGAATAAGTCAAGTTAGTAAATGGCAGTGGAAAGATTTCCAATATTCTGGAGTGTTACCCACACTGTACTCGCTCTCCATCTGTCACACCGAAGCTTTTTATTACTAGGGACATGAGGAAAGTTGTTTTCTGTGACTGATTAAAACTATATTTTCACTAGCTAAAGAACTGTATGGGCTGTCGCCAGGTGGGATAATGGATCCCATCCTTTTCTCCTTGCATTTCAGGTGGAAGTTTCAAATGGCACATCCTAATTTTAATACACTTCATAAATTTATCCTATTTCCTGAACCTTCTACCTCAAACACACCACTTTCCTGCCAAACAATTTCTCTTCTTCATTACGCATCACCTGCCCTTCCTCCCTCTGAATGGTATTTCCAGGGCTTGTCAAAATGACTGCTCACCCAGAGCCTTCTTGGAAAGTCCCTTGCATCCATTGTGTTCCTTCCTGTCATCTCCTTCAAGCCTCCGACTCCAGGTCGTGACTTCATTGGGATGAGTTAGTTCTATGGATGCAACTACTATTTACAGAGGTTCAGTAGAAATGTGAGTTCATGTGAGATGGTTCAGTCAATTAAGTGCTTGCAACAGAAACATGATGACTTCAATTCAGACCCTCTGGCCCCTTTAAAAGTCCAGTGTGGTGGCATGGTTCTGTAACTCGAGCCATAGGGTGGGGCAGTGACGGGAGGATCCCTAGAGGTTACTATTCGGCCAATCTAGTTGAAATAGGGTATTCCAGGGTTCAGTGAAAGACCTTGTCTACAAAAGTAGACTGTAGAGTTGCTAAGGAAGGTACCCAATGTCAACCTCTGGTCTCTACACACACACACACACACACACACACACACACACACACACACACACACTCATACACAGAGAGAGGCGTGCTCACACACAAATATACATATGCATTAAAAAGTTACTTGTTCTGTGATAGATGGCATAAAACAATAGGATTTCATGGGGTTTTTTTCAGAAATATAAACAACCACTTAAGAGTTTTTCTGAGTAGATTTATCAAGACTCCTACAGGATCTGAGAGTGGATGAGGTGAAAAAAAAAAAAAGCAGGTGAAGAATGTTTGTTATGTCCCAGGGGAAGACAGTATCCTTAGGGCTCTGTCTCTACAAAATGTTCACAGAAAGAAATGACTTCTTATCCCACCTACAGCTTGAATCCCCACTTCCAAATTTTCAATGTTATGTTTGCTTTGGGGCAAAAAAAAAAGAAAAAGAAAATTACATTCTATCTCCAGGTTTCATTTCTCAAAGTTTTTTAAAGCAATGTGTGTGTTTGAAAGCCTTTGCCGGAGTTTATACATATCTAGACAAAGCCAAAACTCTCTAGAAATAGAACGAAGGAGACTGTTGCCATCAACACTTACATTTACCGAGCAGCGCTGTGAAGAAGTCAGGCTTTCCTTTGTGTTCGCCCTCCCTCCCTCAGCTCTCTCAGAGACTGACTGTCAAAGGCTAGTCGTTGTGCTCCCTAGTGTCACAGCACATTAGAATGTCCTGAATAATCCTAAGTTGACTCATGTCCAAGCACTGCCCCTGACCAAGTAAATAAAATCTCTAGAGATGGAGGCTGTGGCGATGAATCAGTGGGTAAGAGGAGTAGCTGTGCAATCGTGAGATACCCAACTTTCAATTTCCCACCTTCACGTAATAACCCATGCATGGCCACCACATAACCTCATCTTAAGAGCATGGGAGGATCAGGAGAACTCAATAGATGACCACACAACCTAGCCAAAATGGGGTGCTTCAGGTTCAGGTAGAGCACTAGTCATGTGGGCATGAATGTGTGCAAATGTCTTCTCCGTGAGATTCATCAGGACCAGCCACCCGTTCAATAGAAACACCACATCCACCACACCATGCAGGTGCTGTAATGGGAACTGGACATGTGACATTTGAGGAAACTGATATATAATCCCTACTGTAAGGGAGCTTAGATTGATGAAAAGAGTGTTGACCTAAATCACAGTATGGAATTAAAAATAATGGGAAATGCTACAAAGAAAACAAACTAGAAGGGAGGGGATTCAAGAATAGTTTCCTTAAGCAAATGTCTTAGTTGAGTTTCTTTTTTATTTTATTGATTTTTATTGAGCTCTACATTTTTCTCTACTCCTTTACCTGCCTCTCCCCTCCCCTTCAACCCTCTCCCAAGGTCCAGCAATAGAAACTCTACTGTGAAGAGACACCATGACCACAGCAACTCTTATAAAGGAAAACATTTAACTGAAGTGGCTTACATTTTCAGAGATTTGGTCCAGTATCATTATGGTGAGACATGATGGTGTGTAGGCAGACATGGTGCTGGAGAAGTAATTGAGTGTCCTACATCTTGACTTGCAGGAAATAGGAAGTTGTCTAAGATACTGAACATGGCTTGAGCATGTATGAGACCTCAAAGCCTGCCTCCATGAGGACACATTTGCTCCAGCAAGTCTATACCTACTCCAAAAAAGCTACACCACCCAATAGTGCCACTCCTTTGTGGGGGCATTTTCATTCAAATCCCCACAGCAACATTAAGAGTTTGAGAAAAAGAGAGATGGGGGAGAGAGAGTGAGTGAGCTTAGGATACTGTACTGGATAGTTTAATGTCAACTTGACATAAGCTGTAGTGATCTGAGATAAGGGAACCTCAATTAAGAAAATGCCTCCATAGGATAGGGTTGGAGACAGGTCTATAAGGCATTTTCTTAATTGGTGATTGATGTCGGAGGGCCCAGCCCACTGTGGGTGGTTCCATTCCTGGGCTGGTAGTTCTATGTTCTATAAGAAAGCAGGCCAAGCAAGCTATGAGGAGCAAGTCAGTAAATAGCACCCCTCCATGGCCTCTGCATCAGCTTCTAGCTCTAGGTTCTTGCCCTGTTTGAGTTCCTGTCCTGACTTCCTTCAACAATAGACTATACCCTAGAGGTAGAAGCCAAACACTTTCCTCTCCAACTTACTTTAAATCATGGTGTTTTATCACAACTATAGTAATCCTAACTAAGACAGACACTATTCCCAAGGTGATGAAGAACATTTGAAAGGCTTCCAAAGAGGAGAAAGCTAAGAGGAATTTAAGAAATTGTGAGTGTTGGCTAGGACTGGAATACATAGAGCCATCTTAGCATAGGTCTGGGTTTTTAAACATCACTTAGGCAGATGTGTGCCGTTAAAGCTCAACCCCACTGCAATATGATTTAGGCTACAATACGGGGGACAGATAAAAGTAAAGGAAGCAGGTGGGAGAAAATGAATTACAAAGGGATAATAGCTCATGCAAGAGATAAATGGCCACTTGGACCAAGATGGCTGTGATTCGTTGGAGAATGGATGGACCAGGAGTCATTGAAGACAAAACACCTTCAGAGTTAGATAGGTTTCATGAGAAGGGTACCAATACGGGAAGGTCAATGTTGCTATATGTGTCAACTCGTGCCTTTCCCTTTGGGTAGGCAGTAGGAGCCAGTACTGGGTAGAAGGTTCCCATAACCTTTAGCCTCTTTTCTTCCAAAACATTCCTCCTTACTCTTTTTTTACCTTTTTTTTACATATTGGCAACACTAGATCATTGAGCCTCTTGCTCATGAAAATTTCTACAAATGACCGGTTACCTCCTTGTGCAGTTTAGTATTCTCTCCTACCTGCTCATTTTTCTGTTAAATGGGAAATGTGAAGGTTCCACTGGTTCTGGCTCAAATTGTTTTTTCTCTTTTTTTAGCTAAAATAATTCATAGAATTTTACTGTTACCTCCTCAGTGTTATCTCGTACCCCAAGGAGGGTTTGAGAGAAATGAGTATCACAGAATTCTTGTTGCTAGGACTGATCTGGAGACATAAATGGGAACCACATGGTCTCCTCTTATCAAATTCCTCTTTCACCCTTTATCAAATGGTCTTAACATCTACCAACAGTGGTTAGCTCAACCTGCTCAAAGCTGACCTGGGGAGTAAATATTCAAAAAGATTTTAACAATGTATGAGAATAACCCACATCAAACTCACAGGCCAGGTTAATCTTACAAATTCTGAGCCCATGCTCCAAACAGTTTTGGTTTCAAACAGTTTTGGTTTTCCCTCAACAGCTCTTGGTTTACGATCTCAATGCCTCCTTTTAATTCTGCTGACTCAAAGCATAATCCTACCTCCGTTCCCTTCTTCTGTCTCCACTTTCTATTTAGGAAATTGTATCCTTATTTACAAGCTCCTCTCAGTTCTCTGCTCACATGTCACAAAACCCTAACACCCTAACTCTACATCCAAGAAGAGTAGAGATTTTCATTTGTCAACTAACCCCCCCCCCATTCTGCCATAAATAATGGGTCATCCTCAATCTCCTGTTTCCAAACACATCTCTTTCTGCCAAGAATGTCATGATTGTCTCAATCACTGCTGAATACTCCTCTCCCTCCTCCCTTTTGCTGACTGCAACTATGGCTTGGCAACACTACAAACTCTTACTTCAATACAATGCTCTCACTTTTCTCTTTCCAACACTACCAGTAAAGTTCATTATCTCCCGCCTAGACTACTGCAAACAGTGCCTTAATGTATTCCATAGATTGGAGGCAGCGTCCTACATCATCCACCCTGAACCCAGGGCCAGAAAAGTCTCCTGAAAGTAAAGTTACAGTAACATACTTCCCCTATTCAAATGGCCTCACTTTTTGCCAAGAAGTATCAGAGTAAACATAAGTTGTGTGGGTCACATCCCATCTGCCTCTTCTATCATTGGACCTGTCCTATCTATGCATTGTCTAGCCAGGCACCATTGAATGAGTTCTGGACCCAAAGTCTCTACCCAGGAGAGAGTCCAAATCAATGCCTCCTTTCACATGCCCATGCCATTCTTAATCACTGCCAACCTACTCATTCTTAAGTCTAAATGACATTGTCAGTTATTTGAATTATTGGAGCATTACTCTCTTTGTAAGAAAAACATACTAAACTATGCTATTTATAACAAATATCAAGTTCGTTGCCCAATTCTACTTCCCAGAAGTAATACTTTTGTGTATTTCCTTCCATAGTGCCCTTTACCTTATTTAGACATAGTTGTGTAAATTCTCTGACCTCCAAGACAGGGTCAGGGTCAATGTCAGGGTCAGGGTGAAGATTACAGAAGATTCTTGGGTGGTTAATACAGAAATATCTGGTCACGGTGTAAAGAACAGAGTCGGTGGAGCACTCAGCCCGAAATAGAACCATCTATTTTACATCCTACCCCAAGGCTCAGGGGTCATTGTAGAAGTCAGAAATGACGAGATAAAATAGTGCCATTTGCGCATGATGGGACCTCTGCACTCCTGAACCTATGGCAGCTCTGGTTGCTGACATAAGACCTGAACAAGATCAAGGCAGTCAGCATTTCAACAGCAGGGGGCGGTATCGCGAGGCTCCATCTGTAACTGAGGAGCTATTGACAGCTGATGGCTGTCCAAGGGAGTGTGTTCCCTTGTAGGTTAACCATACTCAAGAGCATGACCCTGCAGTCCTATGCATATGGGCAATACAAGGCATTGGACTCTGCAGGTGTGTGTGTGTGTGTGTGTGTGTGTGTGTGTGTGTGTGTGTGAGAGAGAGAGAGAGAGAGAGAGAGAGAGAGAGAGAGAATTTGAGAGACGAATGAGGGTTGGGAAGAAGTACAATGAGGAGTGGAAGTGAATAACCTGAAAAGACATTGTATGAATTCTTAAGAGTTATAATGTTGAATATTGTATTTATTAAGGGCTGGTGAGCTGGCTCAATGAGCAAAGTCACTGTTGCCAAGTCTGAGGATCTGAATTTGATCTCAAGGCCCCTCATGGTGGAAGAAGAGAGTCAACCATTGAAAGTAATCCTCTGATCTCTATATGCATGCAAAGGTAATAATGTACACATACATGTGCACACACATTCACACATGCAAAATAGAAAAATATAATCACAAATTGAAAAACTGCTTTTAAGGTTGTACAATGACACATGTTAGATTAATAATTTTGCTTCCAAAATGATACTACTATAAGCATGACATAAAATAGATGCATATAGATTATTCTGCAACTAACTTTTCTCATACAGCTTACATAATAGACATGCTTTCACCTCAGCTTATAAAGCTCTGTTTCATCTATATTAATAACTGCCTCATCTACATATATACACTGTCCCTAATTTATTCCACCATTACCATAAGTGAGCATTCAGTCTATTTCTCTTTTTCAATGTTATAAACAAAGCTCAAAAACATCTTTATAGGTAAATCCTTACAACTTATTACTTATTTGTTTCAAATCATTTCCCAGAAGTGAATTACTAGGAGAGATAGCGTGCACATTTTAAATGTAATAAAACACAGCCAGATTACTTTCCAGAAGTAATAATGTATTCCTAATGACAACAGCAGATGAAGGCAAATGCTCATTTCTGCACCCTTTCTAATAATAATGTGCTAATTTCTTCATTCCTGTTGAGCTGTTATTTGAAAAATAATATTTTGGAAGTTGAATATTACATACTCATTAGGAATTCTTTGTTCTTTCATCCTGAGTCTTCTTTTTTTCCTCTAAAACCTTTATAGCTTACTTTCAGTCAGTTTTGGAAGTTTTATGTTACTCTTTGCTCATAATTAAGTGTTCTTATCTCTACCACACCATGGCTTTAAAGGGACAGAGGGCATCTCTCATCACTTTCTGAACTTCCACAACATCTGCACAATGGTGATACACAGGAGAGGTTCCTTTTTTGTTTGTTTGTTTGCCGGGTCCAATTATTGGTTTGAAAAGAGGATATATGGGAACTGAGTTGGAAGATCTCATCTTTTGTGTCTAGGGTGCCTGAAACATATAATGTATACAGGTGCAGAAACAGAGGGCAGTTGATTCTTCACCAAAGGTGCTCTAGAACCATGACCCTATTGAGGGGGAGACAGAATGACATTCCCCCGGTCCATGATTAGTGCTTGGTACACTAGCAGGTGAAGAGCCAATGTGTATGAATATGTTTTCGTGGAGGAAATGGCAAGTAGCTTGCTGCAAAATTCTATCAGTGACAAAACATTTGGTTGAGATAACTACTTGGTATTCACTTAACAAGTTGGCCACTGAGTATCCAAAAGAGGATAGATAAGCTAATTAAGGGTATGCCGAGAAGCTAGACCATATGTAGAAACAAGCCCAAAAGAAATAGCTAGAGGAAGAAAAGCAAAAAACTGAAGGTGTAGCATTTCAAAGTAGAGGCTGAGCAAATGTTTACCATTGTGGTCAAAGATAAAGAGCAATCATATCTCAGTGTGAAAGACTTAAAACCCCTCAGAAAGCAGCAGAGTGTGGAGTACACTGAGTGTGGCTGCACTTCGTATGTTGAGAGTTGTTATGCATACACTAATTCACTATACATCATACACATGTGTGTGTGCGCACACACACACACACACACACACACACACACACCTATGCAGTAAATAACTATTACTATCCTTATATCCACATGTTATGTACTGGAACTTAACCTCCCCAAGATCACAGAATGCACATATATGGGAACTGA
Organism: Dicrostonyx torquatus; assembly: GCA_028555095.1. NCBI lineage: Eukaryota > Metazoa > Chordata > Mammalia > Rodentia > Cricetidae > Dicrostonyx > Dicrostonyx torquatus. The sequence continues at coordinate 9,398,872 of JAQHUG010000050.1, read as the reverse complement.
GTTGGAAGATCTCATCTTTCGTGTCTAGGGTGCCTGAAACATATAATTTACACAGGTGCAGAAACAGAGGGCAGTTGATTCTTCACCAAAGGGGCTCTAGAACCATGACTCTATTGAGGGGGAGACAGAATGATGTTCCCCCGGTCCATGATTAGTGCTTGGTACACTAGCACAGAAATTAGAGTCAAAACCCAGGTGGAAAAGTAAACAAGCAATGTTCTACTCTTCACACTCCACCATTAGATTGAAAGTACAAAGAATGAGCCAGAGATGGCACATATTCACTATTGAGAAATAAAGACTGAGAAAAGCGATGGGAAGCAACTGCAGAGCCTAAGTACAGAAAGCCGGCAGCAGACACTTGAAGCTGGCCAAGGCTCAATTCCTAAACACGGTCTTGGCTGACTAGAGCCATGTCTCCTGATTGTGGCCACCTTCCCAAAATACCAGTATTAAGTGTGTATTAGCACTTCATGATGGAGTCCCAGCTCCTTCCAGTCTGTTCTAGGTCTCCTAGTTCCTAAAGTTACTGGTTGCAGCTACTCTCTTGTGTATTAGCCTTTTCCTTTGCTCCTCACTTCCTTCTTAAGCCAAGGAGACCCGGACAGGAAAAGCAATTTGAATCCAGTTCCCTCAACTGGACTGAATTAGTGACTTTCCTTCTAGGGGCAGACACCTTCCACGAATTCCAGAGCCCAAGGATTGTAATAACAAATGACAGAAATAGATGTGAATGACATAAAGATTCATGATGCAGAGATATTTGAATTCATATCTCAAGTTCACCATTATTTGTGGTCCTGAACAACATTTCTAAACCAACACCACTTTCTTTTTAATGCTGACTTCCTATGCTACGTTGACAGCATAGCATCCACCTCACAGAGTCGTTATGAGAATTCAGCTGGTCCTGAACACACAACCTAGAGGAAGTGTCTGTTTTAGTTACTTTTACGCTACTCTGATAAAACACTCTAACAAAGGCAGCTTTAGGAAGGGGGGGTTTGTTTTGGCACAGTTTGCCTATAGGGCCATCTTGGCAGGAGAGGCAAGGCAGCAGGAGGTAGCGGCTGTCAATCACACTGCATCCACAATCAGGGGCGAGTGAGAGATGGCTGGTGTTCAGCGCACTTTCTCCTGTTTCTTTTCTTTTTTAAGACCAGGACCCTTTCTCAGGGAATGGTGTTGAAGGGACGTCTTTCCAACTCAGACAGTCTAATCTAGATAATTCCTCACAGTCCCGAGACTTGACTCTTTGATGCTTCTAGTCCTGTATAGATGACAATCGACATTAAACTCACACCACCCAATTTAGTACAAGGAAGTTATTAATATATCTATTAGCAGAATCATCCACTTTCAGTCAGGACTAAAATTAAATTAAAACTTCTAAAATGCATGAATATATATATATAATTAATTAATTAATTTGAAGTGCCTTCGTTTGCTCTGTGTCTGAAGACAGAATTCAACAACTACCACACAATATAAGGAGACGGCTAATAGGCTCTTTGGCCCTTAATGAACAGTCCCAAAGGAAGAATCAGGTGCCTTCCCACAGATGCAAGAACACAGAAAAGACCAAGGCTTTTCACAGGCTAATGGCCTTCGAAGAAAGGACAACGAGAGCTGCAGCTTTAAGAGGTGAGATGACAGGATGGTTTGTCCCACAGCTGGTAGACAGAATGTGGGACAAATAGAAGGCAAATACGGATGGCACACGATGCCATCTCTCTTCCCCTGTGTGGGTTCCAATTAAATTATCCATCGCACCCAGATGATATAACCAGTGGATTAAAATGATGAACTCTCTCATGATGAGAGAGTGATTATTCATTAGCTGTCAATCAAAGCATATGTGCTCATCATCGGCACAGAGCAGGATGTCTCAAGGCTTAAAGAAGAGCGATGACAGGACAGCAATGGTCCTGCAAGTTAAGTTGGGATGTTAAAACAATTCACTGCATTTCAGGATGAATATTCCTAAGGGACGGGGCAAATTTTAGGAACTTCTCAGGCGGGAGATAAGATGGCTTAATATAGAAGATTATGCAGCCCAGTGAAGGGTTTGAGTAGGATTAATATGGTTGGATGGAGACCGAAGATGAAAAATGAAAGTGATGGCAAGATGAACGATTAATTTTCTAAAGACAAAATATTCATCAGATGAAGGCTTAGTTGTAGCTCAGTTGGATGATGCTTGCCTAGTAAACATAAAGTCATGAGTTCAATTCCCAACACCCATAATCCATGCATGGCACATGGGAATTGGAGACAAGAGGATCATGAATTTAAGTTATGCTTGTTTGTATACAGTTCTAAGTCATCTGGGGCTGCAGAGGACCCTGTCTCAAAAAATAAATAAATAATAAAAAGTGACAAAAAGAGCATATTCAATTAGAAGTAGAGTTAAGAGCTAGATTAAAGTGTTGATAAATACCTGCATAGTGAATTGGTGAAAACTGACTTTCTTCTACTCTTATGGGTGAACCACAATGAATCAGAACATATTAAATTTTGTTCTGCTACTGCAGCAACATGCAATCTCTATTTTCATTAAAATCCAATTTCTTGCAGTTGGCTTTCTTCTGAGTCAGAGTTCCTGATCCAGGTGGTCCATTAAGCTGTTTTAGGATAATATCTTCAAAGGAACCAACCTGTAGACCATAGGCTACTCTCATTTGGCATTTATGCCTATCAAAACATGCTGTTGGAATTTTCATTTCCTTAATTTTTCTTCCACTAATTAAACTAGTCTACTTAATGACACATTTGGGCCTTTGTATAGTCAAAAACAAAACAAATACTCTAATCATTACACCCATTACCAATAGAAATTACAACTCAACGGTCAGAGGCTCAGCTCATATATCTTCAAATTTTTGATGAGTTGGTCAACCCTGGAGAGAGGGATAGATGAATAAAAGAGTATTTCAGTATACATGAGGCAATGTGCCTTGAAGTAAAACTGAGTCAGCTCAGAGAATTATTTTAGACAAAGCCTCATGTATATTAATTTGACCTGGAATTCAGTAGTCAAGGAAGATACTAAGTTTCTGATTTCCCCTGCCACTTAGGGATGGGAATGTGGGCAGGCACCTCCATACCCAGCATATATAGTTCTGGGGATCAAATCTAAGACTTTGTCTCTAAAGAAATTTATTATTTTAATTCCCCCATCAAATATTTGTCTGATGCTAAATGAAAAAAATTTAAAAGCTGAATTTCAATACACATACAATCTGTCAGTGGAGCCTCTTAAAAAGCAGTAGATTACAGAAAGTCCAGTGCAGGGAGACACTAAAGGAAGCCAGCAATGAGCAAAACATAAAGGGGGAGGGGGAAAGATGCCAAATGAGCAGGTAAGAAGAAACAAAATCAGAATAAAAGAATGAAAGGCTCATATGTCAAGAAGTTGGCACAGAGAAAAAGAGGAGAGATGGAAGTGGGGAGAGATGAGCTAGAAGGGATGAGAAGATTGGGGGATTAACTCCAGAATGCAATGGTCTACTCTAAAATGCTCACAGCCAAGAGGACCATACTGAAAATAACAACCAAATATGATACAATAACTTGTGTGCAATCCACAAGAAACAAAAATATTAAAATGAAAAGCAATGAATTCTGGGGGGAGTCGAGCTTTCCTGAGTATCACTGTACCAGTGTTACTCATGGGTGGGGAAGGTGCACCGTTTACGGTGCTAGAATAAAAGAAGCTGAAAACCAGGTGGGTGAGAGCTCTGCATTTCTCTTAGAAGTTTTCTTTAAGCCTGGAAGTACTCTAAAATAGAGTTTTTAAAGTTGATGACCTAGTAACATGTTTTCCTAGTAACTTTCTCCCAAGGCTCCTAACTCCTTGTGAAGGGTAAAAAATACGAAGAATTATGGCTAAAATACCGATACAGGCCTGATATCACAGAGGCAGAATATAAACAATCAATTAAGAAATTTAAAAGATCTATGTTAAAACGCACCTGTCCTTATTAACGTTTGAGAGTCAACCTTATTTAGTTGTATAAAGACCAAAAACAATCTTTTGTTTAGTTAAGCAAATTACCTGGAAAATGCTATCTTAACCAAACAACATCAATTAAATTTTTCCTTAAGCATACTAACCTTCTTCATCTAAAGAAAGCAAATGACAGCTCAAATGCAATTGGTTAGCAGTTTATACAAAGAAAATGGATGGGCTTGCATCAAGGGGAAAATATTAATAGGACATCAGCACTGCCTCTATTATTACTATCGATAAAATTCTAATGCCATTATGGAGAAAAGAGACAGTGGCAACAGAGTCTTTATATAAATAACTCAATGATGTGTTGCTACACATATAATAGCTGCTTAGGAAAAGGCTATAAAATATAGGCACAAAGAAATAATGTTCACCACCCTGAAAGTCTCCCTCAGCCTGCTCTTCCCACATAGGAGAAGGTGCTCTTTTTGACAATATTGCCTCTGTCATCAAGCCACTAAGTCTGAAATTTTTTAAGATGGACCCACAGCTTTCTGCAGCCATCTGAGTTCACGTAAAATCAGGCCACTTTCAAATGGAGTCTATTAAATGTCAGGTTTGTGTCAAGGTTTTAATTTCACAGTAGATTTAACCAAAGAGACGTAATTTCACCAAACTAAAAACGCATGCCTTACAATAACCCCCCAAACCCTCCAGGAGTAGACTCAGACCAGAAAGTTTGCTCAGAACCTCAACTAGAAAGGAAAAGAAAAAAAACTTCAGACATTCAGAATGAGGGGGGAAAGAAAGATTAACATTCTGTCAAAAAGGATGCCATTCTTTCTGACTGGAGACAAGCTCTCTCATCAAAGGGTGCTTATATGACCTCCTCTTACTCCTCCAAAGTCACATTACACTCCAAAGTGTACATCACAAAAGGCGCCCAAACAACTCCCAGAAAAGAGAGGGAGAAGACTCTAGCAAACTCTTGTAGGCAATAGGATGTTACCGTCTTCCACACACATGGGCATGGGTGAGAAAGAGAGGGGTTAAAAATTACACAGGGAGATGCAGTCACATAGAGAAGAGAAGGGGTCAAGGGAAGTGAGAAAGGAATAGGGCAACAGAAGTCAACTTATAATAAAACTGTTAAGTAAAAATGAGTAGAAGGCCATATTGCTGAATCATCCTTACAGTCACTATGCTATCCTCATAAAGATACTAGAGTCTCTGTGCCATTCAGCACATAAATAGGAAAAACAAAAGCTACCTGAACTAAACGCCTTGCCTTTTCAATGTGTAGGTACAAGGCAAATTCTTGAGTTGGATTGACACCTTGACCCTTTGCTTTTTCAGTTATTCAGTTCTTTCAGAAGTGAGTATGTAGTTAATATAATCAGTCAGGTTAAGTAAAAAATAAAAGACCTCACATGTATATATAAGTCAGAATACTAATTCAGGTCTGAATTCCCTTATATAAGTGATGGAGAATTCTACTGTTTATGCTGTGAATACCATTGGTTAATGAATAAAGCTGCTTTGGCCTTCGGCAGGACAGAATTGAGTAAGTTGGGAATTCCAAGCAGACAGAGGAGGAAAGAAGGCGGAGTCAGGGAGACGCCATATAGCCACTAGAGGAGAAATGTGCCCACGCACTGGTACCAGTAAACCACGAGCCTCTTGGTAAAATATAAAATAATAGAAATGGGTTAATTTAAGACAAAAGAGCTAGCTAGAAATACACTTAGGCTATTGGCCAAACAGTATTGTAATTAATACAGTTTCTGTGTGATTATTTTGGTTCTGGTAGGCCAGGAAAGATACAAACAGCCTCCGCCTACACATAAGGATTTTATTTAGGGAAAACAATATTTTATATTTCTATCAACACGATAGGCTTCCATTAAAAATGAATTTGAGAGGCTGGAGAGATAGTTCAGCAGTTAAAAGGGCACACTGTTCTTGGAGAGAGCCTGAGTTAGGTTCCCAGTGCACACACCACATGGCTCACAACTAGTTGTAACTCAAGCTCGAGGGTATCTGATACACACTTCTGGCCTGTACAGGTATCTGCACTCACACGCACATGTCCACACAGAGACATGCATACATAGACACATACTATTAAGACAATACAATCAGTATGTTAAAACACTTTAAAATCGAATTTGCAGAGGGTAAACTGAGATGTGTCAACAATAAAATAATGGTGACCTGTAATGCAGCTAAAAGTTAGTATGTCAGTCTATAGAGCTTACACACTTAAGATTATATATTTACTGCATGTAAATTATTTATTTATACCTGTAAATTACACAACCATTAAAAGGTCCGAAGCGGCAAAACAGTCCCACACCAGGTAAGAATTCTGGATAATAAAAGGAGTTATTTATTTAAGGAAAAAAACTTACAGATCACCCTCACAAACAACAGTCCTCTTGTTGCAAACAGGAAACAGAAAGTCTAGCCACCGGAAAGGGAGCAGAGAGAGAGAGAGAGAGAGAGAGAGAGAGAGAGAGAGAGAGAGAAAGAGAGAGAGAGAGCTCCTGGTTCCCACTGCTTTTTAAAAGTTTAAGATACCATGACCCAGTGGGCTGGTATCTCAAAGGCTGTTGGCTGAAAGAGCAGAAAGAGCTCCCACAGCAAAGGGCTAGCTAAATGAATGAATGGGTTAACGATGGGAAAGAAAGGGAAAACTAAATTCTACTTCTGATTACCCTGGAGCTAGTAGAGCTACATTCTCTTTAAGAACAACATGAAAATTCAAGCCAAACATGAGAGTAAATTGTTTGAAAGAATTGGATTGCTGTTGAGAAAATGAAAACGTGGTAAGTCAAAGTCCACAGGAGAAGGAAATTCATTAAGATGAATCTAATATTCTGTGTCCAACTTCTCTCCTCAGGGTAGTCATTTTTTTTTTCATTGAGAGAGCTAGATGCCAAAAAAAGGATGATGGATATGAGAACATAAGAGAATGCAGAACTCTTTCATTGGTGAACAGACAAAATTAGTTTTTAGGAAGGCTGACTTGGACCAGTCTTGAGAGTCCCAGGTTTCCTACAAAATTAAGGACCAAAAGGTAAGACCAGCAAGCAATGGATTTCTCTCCAGGTACATGCTCAATACTTAAGTTGTGCACAGAGAAAGGCAACACCTCAACAGGGATATAACTGGGAAGGAGTGGAACTGCATAGGCCTTGGGGGCATAGAGTAAAGTCTACAAAGTGGAAATCAGTACCCTATAGCAAAGCAGGGGACTGAGAAATGCCTAACACTCCCAGGTCATATGCTCAGAGGGCTGGAAACGACCAGCAGTGTCTAAATTGCATCATCTCTAATTGTAGCCCTGATCTGGTCTACTCTAATTGATATGTTCTCAAGAGAAAGGGCAGATCACTGTAGGACCCATAGGACCATCAGAGTATTCTGTATTTGGTCCTACTTTGAGTGGAAAAGCCAACTAAATGTTATGCTATTATGACAAATAGGTTCTATAGAAAATGAGATCTTTTGATCAATAGATACAAATCTATATATAACCAGTAGTCTTTCATCAGACACAACTAAATTAGCAGTGAAATGCATGTTTTCTGACATATGCAGAAGCTAGATTGTGTGGGTGGGTAGGTGAGTATGCATGTAAATATGCACACACACACACACACATACACACACACACACACATACACACACACACACATATATATATATATACACATGTGTTTATAAGTTTTTAAACTTAAGAAGGTAGTAAGATTTCTTAAGTAAAGGAGGAGTGAAGAAAAAAGAAGAAAGAAAAAGAGAAATGATTGCAGCCTTAAAACTATACTGCTCAATATGGTGGACCATATCTTTCACAATGTTTTCTACTGACCATATGAGGAGATGATATTTCGGTTAATGTATGAAATCTAGTAGGACTAAGAAAAATACAATCAAACCCTAAGGACAGGAGAATGAAGGAAGTAGAGAGAAGACCTATGGGAAGAGTCTAAGAATATTCAACATCTGCAAAAATTATCAAAGCCACTTCCTGAGGAAGTCCTAGTCATCCATAAAGAAGAGGTATGTTAGAGTAAAACACCTTTAACCAAAGCCAAAGAGAGAACCCTAAAAACAGAGAGAAGTTGATTAATCTCAAAAGAATAATAGAGGCCAAAGCTGGACATGTGAACACGGGAGAAGTATGGGATGGCATTTGAAGTTGCTCAAAGAGAATGGAATTCTAGATTCAGGAAATACATCATTCGAAATGGAAGGTCCCTAATAGAAACAGAATCCATCACCAGTAGATCTACAGGGCCAGGGTGGGGAGTGAAGGGACCTCCAAACTAGCATCTCCAGTGAAAAGAAAATTGACAGTTAAAAAGAAATATAAATATAGATAACAGCTTTTGTGGTAGTGATAACAGCAGAGTGCACTCTAAGGCTAAAAGCACCACTTCTAGTGATAAAGAGGAGCATTTCATTTTGAGAAAAAGGTTTAATACTTTACCAAAAATATAATGATCCTAAACTTGAAGTCATCGAATAATACAGTGGCAAAACCAATAAAGCAAACTATAAGCCATCGTGGTGGCTCCTGCTGCTGATTTCAACACTGGAGAGGCTGAGACATTCAGATCAAAAGTTCAAAGCTAGCCTGGGCTGCAGAGCAAGACCTTGTCTCAAACAAAAGAGGGCAAAATGAAACACAACTAAAAAGAAATAGATCCTAAGGCAACTTGAAAATAGTGTGCAAACATTGACTAAGCTGACCTATTGACATGTATCGAATGTTATGTCAACCAAAAGAACTTAGATCCCTTTGCAGAAAATTTGTCAGAATTAGCCATAGTGGACAATAATGAGATTCTTAAAAATATATTATAATAGACAAG
>JAQHUG010000050.1:9376509-9388845 GCA_028555095.1 Dicrostonyx torquatus | reverse complement strand
ACTGATTTCCAGAGTGGCTGGACAATTTTGCACTCCCAGCCATAGTGGAGGAGTGTCCCTTATTTCGCATCCTCTCCATCATAGGCTGTCATTAGCATTTTTGATCTTAGTCATTCTGACAGTTATAAGATGGTATCTCAGAGTCATTTTGATTTGCATTTCCCTGATAGCTTAGGATGTTGAACAATTCGTTAAGTATATCTCAGCCATTCGAGATTCTTCTGTTGAGAATTCTCTGTTTGCATCTGTACTCCCATTTTTTAAATGGAATTATTTGGTATTTTGATATCTGGTTTCCTGAGTTCTTTATATATTTTGGATATCAGTTCCCTGTCAGATGTGGGGTGGGTGAAGATATTTTCCAATTCTGTAGGTTGCCGTTTTATCTTATTGACAGTGTCCTTTGCCTTGAAGAAGTTTTTCAGTTTCAGAAGGTCTCATTTATTCATTGCCTATCAGCGTCTGTCTGTGCTGCTAGTGTTCTATTCAGGAAGTGATCTCCTGTGCCAATGCACTCAAGGCTACTTCCCACTTTCTCTTCTACCAGCTTCAATGTAACTGGTTTTATGTTGAGGTCTTTTATCCACTTAGACTTGAGTGTTCTGTACACATTTATCTTTTTTGAGATAAATGTGTACAGAACACTGTTTTTCTTTACATACATTACAAACAGGCTTTCTTTACATACCATAAACTTCTTTAGGTCCGTCCATAAAGTACCCCACTGGGAAAAAAAGGATTTCGTGCCTGGATAGAATTCCACTGAAAACATATCACACTCATCTAGGAAGAAACTCAGGTCCAACCCTCACTGTTATAAATGATGCTGCTGTGGGAACAGGAAGGTGCTTACCTCACCATCATTGAGGTTTCAATCCCTTTTTATATAAATTCGGAAGACTGCTAACTTAGTCAATAGTTCTATGTTAATTTTATGAGGAGCCACTACACACTTTACCACAATGCAACATTGTTACAATCCAGTTTAAATATGGATGCATTCAGTTTAGGAAGTTCAGTAATTGGTGAACTTCATACTATTAGCATGCTAATAAGATAAATGCACTTATCCATAAAGCATTTTGTCTACTACCCTTTGTCTATTAAGTAGACCAACAAAATGATGCCATAAATATGCATGTGGTAAGTACATATTCCTTAAAATTTAAAAACCCAAGGTTTTATCATATTTTAAGAATTTTAAAGTACAAAGACCTGATTACACAAGATATCACTTTTGAGGCTGAAAAGCACAATCCTGGTGAGAATGCTAGATGCTTTATACGGTGTACTTCAAAGAGCACGGTGGAATTAAAATTTGCTCTTGCTGCAATCTGACCATGCCTTCATGTGTTGTCACTTTTAGATACAATTTAGAGATATCTCATTATCTCACCTACTGGGGCAGCTCATTTAAAATTATCTCATTAATAGCTTTATGAGAAGACAGAACGAAAAATTGTGTTTCAGTGTGACAAAGGAAAAAATAAACAGCCTCCAGTGAGATAATTTATTGCTAAATAAACTCAACAAGAGGCTAAAGTGAACATCTATTCTTTTAGCTTGCTAAAAATTCTCATTCCAAGGTAGGCAAGGTAGTTCATGTCTGTAATCCCAATACTATAATGGAACTTGAAGTCAGGGGTGGTGATGCCCCCAGAAGTTCCATTCTTGTACAGAATTGTTTTGCCTATCCTGAGTATTTTGTTCCACATGAAGTTGAGTATTTTCCTCTAGAAGTCTGTGAAAAATTGAGTTGGGATCTTGATGAGGATTGCATGCATTGAATCTGTAGATTGCTTTTGTTAGGATTGTCATTTTTATTATGTTGATCCTACCTATCCAAGAGCATAGGAAATCTGTCCATTTTCTGACATCTTCTTTAATTTCTTTCTTCAAAGACTTAAAGTTCTATTCATTCAGGTCTTTCACTTCTTTGGTTAGCATTACCCTCAAGAAATTATATGCTATTTGTGGCTATTGTAAAAGGGTGATGTTTCTCGGATTTCTTTCTCAGCCCTTTCATCATTTGTATATAGGAGGGCTACGACTTTTTCTTGAGTTGATCTTGTAACCTACCACATTACTGAAGGTGTTCATCAGCTGTAGGAGTTCCCTGGTAGAGTTTTGGGGTCACGTATGTACCCTATCGTATCATCTGAAAATAGCTAAAGTTTGACTTCTTCCTTTCTAGTTTGTATCCCCTTGATGTCCATTGTTGGTTGTCCATGTCCAGCTCATGCTTAGGTAGTCCTGTTGATAAGACTTCATGGCTGTAGCTTCTAACATTACTACAAGACACAGTCTCACAGCAAACGCCCTGATCCTCCGGCTCTTGCAATTTTTCCATGTCCTCTTCCCAAATGTCCCCTGAGCCTTAGTTGTGGGAGTGTTTTATAGATTTATCAATTGAGACTAGGCTCCACAAACTTCATTTTGATTTGATTGTAGTTTTCTGGTTTGAAAAAAAGTTAACTTTTCAGCTTAAAAGATTTTGCCTTCTTAAAAGTTAATTGTTTCATATTTAATGTAAAAAGGTCTTGGTTCACCTAAATTATTATTTTCTCAAAAATCTAAGGGAAAATGCAAGCCCTGGAGATAATGGGATTCAATTATCCAGGATACAGAAGCATGGTGATAAATGCAGGAAGTAACAAGAAGCAAGCATGAAAGGAAAGGCTGGGTTTTTTTAATGAAACAAAAATTTCCTAGTAAACCTAGAATATGTCAAAAAAAAAAGTCAAATCTTTTCAAAAGGTGGCAAGGTCTAAAAAACAAAATACACAGTGGGAGGTAGGAAACTGTCATTCCTGTCAGCTCCGATCCACTTGAGGAAATACACAAACAGGGGAAGTTGGACTTAGAGTTTGGCTAAGAAAAATATGATTAATTATACAAAATCTCCAAAGACGTCATCCCAAGAAGCCAACAAACACTTTGAGAAACCTTTCGTAGTTTTCTTTGAAGGTTCCCAAGGTTTCAGAACAACTCAGAAAAGGGTATTGTCAACCCGAAACTTGGTTTTTCAAGCCATGATTTATTTTTCTTACACAAATGGTTGAGCTCTAGATCAAATCATGAGCCAATCATCCAGGTTGGAGATGACTGAGGTAATGCTTCAAATACCGGTCACCATCTCTACAGTACATGGACGATGACTTTGTAAGTGGTAGGACACCCCAAACTAGACTAACCTCCTACTCCACAAACACACACACACACACACACACGTGCACACACACACATAACACATACACACACACACTGTTGACTGGATTCAGCTTGACTAAGGAACTCCTCCAAATACTGACAGGGCACAATTAGATATTTTCCCTCTGCTTCATTCTTCTCTTTGGAGATCTTTTGATTTTTTTTTCCACCCCACTTGTTCTTCCTGGCAGCTCAGCTCACTCACTGAAAGAGCATAAACAGAAATCTGAAACTGCCTATGTGGACACAGACATTCTTTTCCTTCTGCTTGCCTGCATATGACCATTATCAAGTTATCCTCCTTGCTGCCTTTCCCATGACGGTCTGTAGTGTTATGGGTGCCTCAACGTCCCTGTGACAAACAGAAGTGTTACTGTGAAAAGCGATGATGGCCTCACGTTCTCTAAGAGAGAGCATAAGAAATGAATCATATGAAGCTCAGCCAGACATTTGCACAATAACACTTTGTTAAGCAGACGGGCCCCTCACCAAATTCAGTGATGGAATGGGCCTAGTGCAAGGACCAAAGGGGCTTGCAAAACCACGTTTAACCACAACAATACCAAGGAAGCAACAAAGGTAGACAACAAATGAAAGTGAGAAGTCCTTTGCTTTTAACGCAGGACAACCTATGCTTATGGAGCCTCTGGGATCCCATGAAAGGAAGGTGCTCACTGCTCTGTCTCTGGTGGGTAAAAATGAAATTAGACACATTCCTGCAGCAATGGTTTCTTTATAAATTGTTAGTATTATTATGTGTGTGCTGTGTGTGTCAGCACCGGTGCACACTCAACAGATAAGAACGCTCAGGAGTCAGTTCTCATCTCCTACTACATATTGTAGGAATGGAAATTAGATCATCAGGTTTGAACAGCAGTACTTTTACCCATGAAGTCATATTACTGATCCTGCAAAAATATTCCTCGGAGGACAGTCTTGGTTTCAAGATCAAGTAGCACCAAGCAGTCTTTCAAGGAGGAAGTCTATCTGACCTAGAAGTTAGAAGAGCCACCCCTTCTCTTTCCATGAAAACTGGAGACGCCACCAAAGCTTCGAATGCCAACCACCCAATTTCCAACCCTGTCCTCAGCTTCCCTCACATACGGCAAGATTTAAGTGGGAACGCTCCTCTCCCACTTACTCATTACAGCACCAGCCCCTGGAAGATGCCTGTATCTAGGGAGGATGTATAACTCTGACAATGCGGAATCTAGAGGGTGGACGGTCCTTTGGAGTCTATACCAGCCTTCATTACTGGTCCAATCTCCTTTCTAGTTAGTGTTCTATGAGATGATTCTGGGAAAGCTACCAATGTTGTGGACTAAGTGGCAAAACCATGCTATCTCAGTCATAATGGGCTATATTTCATAAAACCTTTAACGAAATAAATTCCTTCACCTAGTGCTGCTCTCTTGTCAAGGATTCTGTCACACATTCACAGAAGGTAACTGGCGCATTTCCAAACTTCAGTCTATCAGACAGCACACAATGCTACTATTCTTTCCGGGGCATTTTTTAATTGACTTAACAAGATAAAATCACCATGGATGAAGTTGGAGCTAGAAATAGTTCAAGGAATTTTAGCTTAGAAGTTGTAGGCTCTTATATTGCTCTAAGAGGAACAGAGGAGGCTATGGGCATACAAGGTGAAGCAAGAAAACCTGTAAATTTCAAAGAGGGAGCTGGGTGTGGTGGTGCACAGTGGCAAGTCCAGCCCTTGGAAGACTGAAATAGGATTTCATGTTCAAAGCCAATGTGGGCTACAGAGAAACTTACACAGAGTTATCCACACTAGCCAGTCCCCCCGCCCCGCCCCACTTGGAAAGCCTCCTAAATCTCATCTTAGGGAGGTCTAATCAGTGTCATCTTAGAAATCAGAACAACTAGGTGCTAGTATTAACATGTCCAATTCTGTGTTGTGATTAACAAAATCTCTGTGTTTCCTGGGCACCTGCAGACCTGGAGTATGCCTAGGCAATTTCAAGGAATTTCAGAATTATTGTTATGCGCCCATCCTGATTTGAGACTACAAAAACTTGAAAAGAAGGATCAAGGCTTATGCACAGGAGCTAGAGGTAGCACATTGGTTATAAGCACTTGCTGGCTTTGCTTGCGTGAAAGCATGCACAATGCAAAATATGCGTGTTGCATGTTCAGAAGCAAGATGATAGAGAAGTCACATGATACAACATGCAAGAAGCATCTTTTTTTATTTCAAAGTCCAATTCTTTACTTGTGATGTGTATCAAAGCAACTGTTGTCTGAATAATAATTTTGTAGAACCTTGCTGTACCTGCTCAGTAATTCTAGTAGATTCTCAGTGCACGTGATGTTAAATTAACTGTGGGCTGCTGCGCATTCAGACACCTCCACTGTTGCCAGATTTCCTGAAACCTTCGTGTTCAGCTGGAGTCTTGACCACGGTTTAAGAAGTTGAGGTCTGTAGCAATGCTGGGGTCTAAGTAAAAATTTAGAGCGCTTCACTTCTCAAGGACAAGGAAAGCTTATGCAAAATAGCTTGAGAATTATTATCAAGATTTTATTCTTTTTTAAAAGTTAACACATCCCATTTTAAAAGTTCAAGCCACGTTTACACACTTCAGAAATAACTACTATTAATAATATAGCTTAGATCTTCTCTCCATATATGCATATCAGAATGTCATTATACCAGAGTGAGCCTTGATCTTGATTCTCATTTGGATCCATCTCACTTTTACCCAGTCTGTCATTGAGTAGATACAAGAGAAGAATGTCCTGTTGACGTAGATACCAAGGAGACAGGATTTCAGGCAGAAGAAAGCAGAGCTGATCATAGTATGTTTCTAGGGTTAACGAAAATACAAATGGCCAGGACTTGAGGACTGAGATATGAGGATGGAGGGGACTCCAACAGAGAAGGTCCTGAAGTCAAGAAGAAAAAAATAAACTTAGCTATATAGGGTTATTCAAGGAACTCTTTGCACTCTGGTCAACCCTCCTGTTTTAACTTTGATGTATTATTTGTGTGTGTGTGTGTGTGTGTGTGTGTGTGTGATAGATGTGTGACTAAGAACATACACTTGCCATAGCATACGTGTGGAAATCAGAGGACAACTTTCTGGAGTTGGTTCTGTCTTTCCACCATGGATTCTGCAAAACAAACTCAGGTTTTCAGGCTGATTTAGTAAGCACATCTATTCCCTAAGAGATCTTTCCCACCCAATCTATCCTATTTTAATATACCAGGATTGTGTGCTAAAGCTGTAGGTTAAGGTATTGGGTAATCAGACTCTGTTTTATGTATATCAAAATATGGAATATGACTTTTAAAAACAATTGAATTTGCATTATGGTAGTGTAGCAAAAGTTTACTATAACATCTGACATTTGCTTTCATTTTTATTTTATGATTTGTTTTTGGTTTAGACCCCAAAGAGCTTTAGCTAGCCTGTTACCTATACACTATATGAGGACACAACAAGAAATAGCAGTCCACCACCAGGAAGAGGCTCTCACCAGAGCCCCAAACTACTTGCAGACATGTCTCCTCAGCCTTCACATCTCCAGAAAGGGAAGAAATAAAATGTTACTATTGTTTGTAAATTACTTACTCTGTGTTGCTTTATTGTAAGGCCAGCATCCGTCTGTCTGTCTATCTGCCTGTCTGTCCATCCATCCATCCATATATCTATCTATGTATCATCTATCTGTCTGTCTGTCCATCGATCTATCTACCTATCTACCTACCTACCTATCTTTGTCTGTCTTTATTATCTATCTGTCTCTCTATATATCATCTATCCTATCTATCTATCTCTCTATCTATCTATCCATCTATCCTTCCTTATTCCCTTCTTTTTCTCTGTCCTCTCATTATCTATCTTTTCTGTACTCCTTAACAACCTATTGTCTAGTTTTGATTGTTCTTTGTGGGGGATCCTGTTGGCTGTTCTTGGCCAATTTATCAGTGTCTACAAAATAGCTTGCTAGGACTGGAATGGAATTGGGTGAGAAGAATTAAAATCTTAATGACATTGAATCTTTTGCTCCATGAATACTAAACACATCCACTCATTTAGATTTTTGGTATTTTGGGTCATGGATTTTTACTACATTGCTGCTTATTATACGTATCTTATTTTATATATTTTTTTCTTAAAAATTATATTTTTAATGATTCTTTGGAAATTTTACATCGTACACCCACTCACTTCCCAGCGCTTCCATGTCTGTTCCCCTGTACTTGTAATCTCCCTGTCCCCAAACAAACAGACAAAAACAAGTACAATTTATACATCTATATAATTTCTGGAGTGTGACCAAACTCCCAGAAGCCCACCCCCTAACAAAAGCAAAAACTGAGTTCTTCCCACCTGCACTCCAGCCAGAGCCATCAATGGTGGATGCTGCACAACAGCATTCGTCTCACAATTATCATTATTATTATTATTATTATTATTATTATTATTATTATTATTATTATTATTGGGTTTTTCGAGACAGGGTTTCTCTGTGGCTTTGGAGCCTGGAACTAGCTCTTGTAGACCAGGCTGTTCTTGAACTCACAGAGATCCGCCTGCCTCTTCCTCCCAAGTGCTGGGATTAAAGACGTGCACCACCAACCGCCCGGCCTTCGTCTCACAATTTTTAAGAGTTCTTTTTGATGGCTTCCTTTTCAGGCCATTACTTTGGCCAGGGGCCTGGGAGGAAATAGGGGCTGTCAAAGAATCCTCCCATGTCCCTATTTCTCCATTGTGAAGTCATCAATATTACTGCCAAAGTAGCTTAATTGCCCTTTACAGGCAGCTGCAGCTCAGATCATGGACTTCCTTACAGCTTCTGGTGACAGCAAAGACCATGAATTTGTCCACCTGATGCAGTAGGACTATGAACCCAGACAAGGCCCTCAGAGGCAGCCTGGATCACCAACATCAACATGGCCTCAGATAGCGACCCAGACAATGGACATCGCATAGCCTTTGCTGGTTTTCACGGACCCTGGACATCAACGCAGACTCCAGTTGCAATAGGACAACAGACCCAGACATGGCCCTTGGCGTCAGCACAGGCATGGACTTCACCAGGAGCTCAAGTGGCAGCTTAGGCCACTCAGACCAGTATGATCCCCTGAAGTAGCAGGGCCAACAGACATCAGCATGGCTTCAGGCTGTTGTGTAAAACTTTTATCACATTTTGATTTTAAATTCCAGTTGTTTCTTAGAGGTGCATACCAATACAATTGCCTTCTGATGAATAATATGGTATTTATGATTATACTATGTTTCTGTATCAATTCTGGTAGATTTTTGGTGAGTTTTTGGTGTTCTCCCCATAGAAACCCATTTCATGTATCAGCAAAGACAGTTTCATTTCCTTCTTACCACTGTTTGCTTTTAATTTCCTTTATGCATCTGGATTGATAGCTTTGTTCATCAACAGTAAAATTCATCTTTGGATCCAAAGGGCTAGTGTTTGACTGTGGGAATTTGCGTTGATGTTCATGAAAAACAACTAACCTATCATCTTTCTTTTTTTGCAATATCTTTATCTGGTTTTAGAATAAGGGTAACTTTGGTCTCAGAGAATGAACTGGGAAGTGTTAAATATTTCAAAGTTTTTAAAGATCTTGTGGCAAATGTGCAGTAGAATTCACCAGTAAAAGCACCATCTGGACTTGGTGCCTTCTTTGTGGAAAGGTTATGAATTGCTAATTAAGTTCCTAATAAATATGAGACAGTTCTGATTTATCTATTTCTAGTTGTGTGGTTTGGGTTTTCTGTTTGGAGAAATGAATCCTGCACCTTGCAGATGTAAGGTCACTGCAGCTGTAATTTGTGACAACCCATAGCTGGGCATCAGAAGGTTCTCCTTCTGCAGATCCGTCGAGAAAGTTGCCACCGCATGGTTTCTGAATATGGCAATCGCAGCTCTCACCTCCAGTCCCCTCTTATCATCTTCTACCTCTAGCATCATCTGAGTCTTTTCCTACAGTGAGCAACAGACCAGTCTTAGAGTTGATTGACTCACCTACCATGTTGGAGATTCCATTTGAAGAGATCATGAGAAAATCAAAACATGCCTGAGAAGCCTTCACTCTGAAGCTCACACACCAGATAGCTGAGTACAAATAAAGAGAGCCTGAAATGACTCCAGCCTCGGGTACAGAATATTGACAGTTTCCTGTGATCTCCAACCAGAATCACCCAGCTGAGACACTGGGAACCACTTAACCCTGAGAAAGAGTGCTCTTTTTTTTTGTAATTTCAATACATGGCATTTTGGGGTCCTCATGCATCATTGATAATCCATTCAGGGAACTACCACTCAGTGTTGCAGTAAGGATTAGATTGGATTGTGTAAGCAAAGGTTTTATAGTATAAGCTCTGAATCACAGTAAACCCTAAATAAACATGA
This sequence comes from Dicrostonyx torquatus, assembly GCA_028555095.1. NCBI lineage: Eukaryota > Metazoa > Chordata > Mammalia > Rodentia > Cricetidae > Dicrostonyx > Dicrostonyx torquatus. The sequence goes on along the minus strand of JAQHUG010000050.1, from coordinate 9,379,239 downwards.
GCTGCTAATACTGGATGAGGGTCTGAGCAGGAATGACAGCAGAAGGCAAAACACACACAAGTTGGCAGTAGCCTGGCTGACTTCCGGTGATGGTGGTCCACAGAGAGGAAGCCAACTTTCACCCCTTCTGAGCAGGCAAGTGATTGGGAGAACCAAGCATATTTAAAAAGCCAGGGCAGCTATTTCAGAGTTCTGTTGAATCAGTAATTAGCTGGAACCATCCTTGTCCCATAGGATTGCTAAGGAAACTGACTTGAAAGGCACAACTTTCTGTTTGATTTCACATTTTTGGCAGTTCTTTCATAGGGCAGTCTATTGGCTTAAGCTTACACTGTGGTATTCCAGTATGTCCGGGTGTGACCACGTTATGTTTTAGAGGTTTGATACTCTTGTTTCGAGCTCTGATATTGTTCATTGAACAGGTTTTTATAAAGTGTCTGGGAGCTGTTAAGTCTCTTGTGAAAATTGATGGAGCCAGAAAAGTAACACTATATTGATTTTAAAAGGGGAATAAAATACAAGATGGAAATGTTAATAAGGTCAAGTAGATGAACGGCATTCTCATGCAGATCGCATTGGGAAGAAAGAAAAGGAGAAAGAAAACAGGTACTATCAATTATAGGAAATTTAAAACCAGAAACACAATACCATGCAGGAAAAAAAAGAAAAAAAATCTCAGTAAAGATAGATGATCTCTGTTCCAAATAAATTGCAGAGTGTTCGATGACAGGCCCTAGAGAAGACAACTGATCTCCAACAAGTTCCAAGGCATATCGGAATTACAGGTATTTTTAAAAAACATTCTCAAGTTGAACTATAATTCAAAGTTATCTCTGAAGCTTCCAAGCCTGAAGAGAATACCCCACTGTGATTGGTAGGATGAAACAATGCTTTGAAACTCATACTCTACTTTCATTTGATGTACTCTTTGATAGTGTGTTGCTGGAAAAGATGCAGCTAAAGAATCAAATCTCATGGACTTGCCGGAGATGAACAACTATTTGAGGCCAATTTGTCAGGCTCTAAGGCAGGCCACATTAAGCTCTGTGATCAGTTTTCCCTGTGTGCCTTGTCTTGGAGCTTTTTTTCTTCTGAATGTAATAGGCAGTGACAGCCAAACCCTTCATATCGGTCATAGACAAAACTGGATTTTATCATGTGACCCAGAATGTTCTCATATTTCCACCGCAAATAATTCAAGTGGAAACACTTTTTGTAAACCAGTGAGCTCAATTATTTGCTTATGGGAGCATGGAGAAGGGTCATCTTGCTGAGAGCTACTTCCTTATAATCCATGCCCTAAGCATACACAATGTCCTATGGGTTGCTTCCCATTCTTACTTCCTTGTGTCTACTCACTCTTATTCTATTTCCTTCCTTTCAGATGTCAGTGGTGATTCAATCAGGGGTATTTCTAACAAGTCATTATGTGCTTGACCACTGCTTTAGCAAACACTGTCTTGAAGGACTGCCTCTTCAATACGATGAAAACTTCATTGCCTTTTCTATTAATGGGTTGTACTTTCGGACAACAAATCCATCCCATCCAATGTACTAACATCCGGACGTACAGTTAGCGTTCCATCTATTCACTTACCAGTTTTTATCACCTCCAATACCTCTTTCATGCATCAGCTATGTCAGGCACGTGAAGGACATATAGAATGAAAAACAAATAGTGCTACCTCCAAGGAGTTCAGGGTCAAAAGAAAAAGAAACAATAATTTAAATCTTTAATTGCACAAATATAAAATTTGAACATGATAACTGACAGAAAGAGTGACCAAATTCAGTGATCAAGCAGACTATCAATTCAATAAAATTCTTGTTTACACAGCATTGACAAAGGAAGTTTCTCTAAAAAGACAACGTCTTAGAGTTTTTGTTGCTGTGAAGAGACACCATGACCACAGCATCTCTTATAAAGGAAAACATTTAATGGAGTGGCTTAGAGCTTCAGAGGTTCATTCCATTGTCATCATGGCAGAAGCATGACGGCGTACAGGCCAACATGGTGCTGGAGAAGTAGGTGAGAGTCATACAACAAGAAATCAACTGAGACAGTGGGTGGTATCCAGAGCACAGGAAGCCTTAAAGCCCATCCCTACAGTGACACACTTCCTCTAACAAGGTTATATCCACTCCACCAGAGCCACACCTCCTAATAGTGCCACTCCCTATGGGTTTATGGGGGCCAATTACATTCAAACTACCACATAACAACTCAACAAAGCCCTAATAGTTGCTCTCAGATAACTGGTCCCTTATCGTACTGCTTGTCCTGCTTCCAAGTTAAGCATCAAATTTCTCAGGTCAAGAACAGATAAGAGGAGCCTCTTGGCTAAATTCTAGCGAATGGAATGTGAGCAGAAGCCATCAGCACCATTTCTGGGTGTTATCAACTCAGCGAAGGCACTGCTCTGGCTTGTTTCCCATGCCAACCAGGTGGGAGACTGCACACATGGGGACACATGTGCATAGGCATAGGGCGCAGGTGCAAACATTGCTGACTTACTTGCCAGACTTGCAGCACTCACCTTCCTTTGAGCTCTCCCAGAAAAAATAAAGAAGCGTCCATGTGGCAAAGCCACTGTATTATATTATAGGTTTTCTTTGTTCTGTCCACAAAGCACAAGAGATCAAGATCTCAAGGGTGAGAACAACCATGTACGAAAAGTCAACGTTTGGCCATAGCTAAGAAGTTGAGGGTGTCAGACAGTCCCTGGACTA
>JAQHUG010000050.1:9355699-9374134 GCA_028555095.1 Dicrostonyx torquatus | reverse complement strand
ACAAAATAGCACATTGTAACAGTGACTTGAAGACAACCAGAGGTGAACACTTGTCGAGGCCCTGCCCATTGCTTACACCCACACATGTATCTGAAATTTGCTGGGTTTATAGACTAGGTCACAATCAACAGCTGCTTTAAATGTATTCCCCTCCAAGGATTATAATTCACACAATATATATTTTGTACATAGTGCCAGAGTGTTTGATGCTCAGCTGTAGCCAACCAGATAAACAAAAGAAGACTACAGAGAAACAATAAAGATGTTCCATATGTACTAACCTATTGGAGGGGAACCTGTCAACCTATGCGGTCATTGCCTGTGGGTCTTTGAACACCGCTGTTCTTCCTTGTTTGTGAAAATTTAGAGGTCATTAGGGGAATGGAGACCAGGAGACAGTAACCAAAGTGACCTTCTTTGGGTGTGAAGTTTATCTCTGTTGACTGTAGTTTCTGTGATTAAGCAGCAGTTACGGTGAAAAGATTTCTAATCCCAGATTCCTTACTGATAGACGAGAGAATTTTTTGGGACCACTTTGAGTTGTATGTAAACATTATAAGGCAAGTGACTTCTCAATGGATTTAAGAATGCATTCATTGAGATTTACTTTCCATCATATAGCTTTAGGTCAAGATCAGGAACCTGAATTCAATGCCAAGGACTCATGTGGAAGAAGAAAGGAGCTCACTCATGAAGTTTTCCTCTGCCCTCCATGGGCACTATAAATAATAAACGACAAATTGTTTCAACATCAGCAGATATAAATGATCCAAATGCCTAACCTTGCCTGCATCTGAAGCTCAGTCATACCACTTACGTGCTGATTGACGGGGGGAGGGGTGTTATATTTTATGTGGCTTGATTTCTCTACTGTAGGCTGAGCAGATTCAACATGAAGAGGATGATATCTCTGAAACTTCCCTATAAATAGAAAATTGTTCCTAAAAAAAAAAAATTATTTAGTATCCCCAATCAAAACTCATTGATTCACCAAGTTGGATTAGGATGCAATTGTTATAAATAAATAAAGAATAAATAAATATAATTTTAAGAAAGAACAGGGGCTGGAGAAAGAGCCAGAGAGTTGAGTTTCAAGCACTCAGGTCAGGAAGTTCACAGCCACCTTTAAACTCCTACTCCTGGGAATCCAATGCCCTCTACTGGCCTCTGCAATCAACTGCACATAAGTACACATACACCAATACAGGCACACATGCATACCCATAATTAAAAATTAAAGTAAGTCTAGAAAAAACTAACAACATGCTGCATATTGCAGAGTTTAAAGTGTTCATGACAGCTGCTCTCAAGAATGGATTTTGTTTGCATAGCCAATATCTAGTTCTTATAGGCAGTACAGCTTACTAGCTAAGAGCTCATTCTTTCCATTAAGTTATTCTTGGGTTCAAATCCTAACTTGGGTGAGTTTGAAGCATTCGTAGCTCCCTAGTGTTTCAGTGCCTATAATTGTCAAGTGTAAATGATAATAATAATAATATTGTTTGGTATTATACAGATTAAATGTGTTTGTATTTGTTTGTATTTAGTATGTAGTAAGATTTCCATAGCATTAGCATTTTATTATTATTACTAGTGCTACACATAATATATATATAATGTGTATGTGTGTATATATATATATTATATATATATATGAGTTTTAGAACATATGATAAAGATGCACTGTGAATTTTCCAAGCTGGTCTTGATAGATTATCTTTTAAATCTTGTCCCATTAATTATCAAATGTCATGTCAACTGTCACTGTTACAATGCCAGCAGCCATTGCTTTCTTCTCAAAAATAATAATATGAAACTGAAAATAGAGTTATTATCTACAAGGAATGGGGCTTACCTACAGTTACAGCATTGCAGAGAGGAACATCAAAACGTGCATGAGAACTCTCTAAAAAAGAGTGTGCTACAAGCCCACTGGTGTTCTTTTCCAAATGTGAAGCAAATGTGTCCCTGAAGCCATCCCTCCACAACTCAGGCCTGCGATACCCAGACGTCACCTCTCATGGCTGCCAACACTGGCTTTTAAAAATCTATGTGGAAAGGAAAATGTATTGAAGCACTCTCAGGGAAAGAATAATGCACGAAACACTCCCACACCAGTTTGACATTATTATTGATAGAAGGGTTATTTATTTGAGGGGGGAAAACTTACAGAACGCTGTCCTAGGCAACAGCCCTACACACGACCAGGAAAGGAGTCTAGTTGCCAAACCAGAGTCCGAAGCAAGAGAGCAAGAGGAGGGCTGCCACTGCTTTTTAAAGCAAAAGAGCCCACGCCCCAATGGGCTGGTATCTCAAAGGCTATTGGCTGAAGAAGCAGAAGGAGCTGCCGCAGCAAAAGAATATAAATGTCAACTCTGGATATTCAAGAGGCTGAAGGTTGCATTTGCTTCAGCCTGACGAGAAAGCACACTCAAGTTCATGGATAAGTTATGACACCTGGCCCACAGCACATTTTACCCATCACAGGTCACACACAACAGGCTTTCCCACAAGTCACAGGAAGAGTCTGGTGGGAAGACATGAAGAAATAGTGCCACGAATATACACTGGAGACAGAGACGTGTCTTTAGAAATGGTGCTGGGGAAACGATACCCATGCCTCAAAACTACAAACTAATATCTGTCTCTTACAAAGTACAAAAAAACTATAAAACTGCGAGGAGAAAACACAAAGGAAATGCTTCAAGCCCTTGCCATAGCCAATGCTTGGGGGACCCCAAAACACAGGCACCAGAGCCAAAAATGGGGTAATGAGATTACAACAAACTGTGATCTACACAGAAGAAGAAAATTCAACAGAGTGGAGAGACAACACACAGGCTGGACTATCCTGTCACTTCCGTCCAGATCCCAAGTCAGTGTAATAAATGATACAGAAAGATAAATGTTTTGTTCTGTGACATCTTAAGAGGGTAGGAAAGAAAAATCTGTTTGAATGGTGAACAGTGGTTTCTACCATCTGAAAAAAGTAGAGGATTGGGGATAAGGGAATGCTGGGTAATGGAAACCAAAGTACAGTGAGCTAGGCGAAAGAAGTGGTGTGTATACCAGAGCACAGTAGAGCGATTACAGCTCACAGTAACCTATTATATATTTTAAATTACTAGAAGAAAAAGATTCATGGGCTCCAAACATACACAAATAATAAGGAAACGGAAGTGTTTGTTGCCCTGATTTACTCCACACAAGCTGTATACATTTATTGACATGTCACATTATGTCCTATAAGAATGTACAATTAATACATGTTTGTCAGCACCAAAAATACTGAGTAGGAATAGACAACAAATACATAAATTCCAGAACAAAAAAAATTGTACTTAAATTTTCCTGACAAAATCAAAGCAAGTGTTGATGAATCCCAGGGTCTTTTAAATTTCCAGTGAACCTGTTGGGATAATATAGATTTTATATATAATATATATCTGCTTTCCCTGGAGAGAAAAACAATTAATTAGTAAATCTTTTGACATTTACTTCAGCTTCTGACTGAAAACAAACTGCCACACTTAGATTCTTTAGGAGCCAAACTTCCCATAAAATTATTTGGCTTGAGACATTTCTTAATTTAAGAAAATTTAGACATGTCTTAATTTGGCTTATTTAAGAAAAATAAGTGAATGTTTTTGTTTTGTCTTTTTCCTGATCATGACTGTGGAGAAGTCTTACTTTGTTCAACTGACACACACTTGGAGTAGCTCCTGGTAGCATGTTTTCTACACGCATCCCAAGGTCTACAAAGCAACTTGACGAAACAGCTGTACCCCTCATACTGCTCTGCCTTTTATTCTGAGCACATGATAGAAATGATGTCTTAAAGCAAAACTTAAAATCCTAAGTTCATTTCAATATTTTTTAATCTTTCTGTTGTCAAGGCACTTTTATGGTTGGACACAGTGTACTGTTCTTGCCATAACATGAATCACAAAAGTCTTGTATGGAAAGTCTACAATCATTTGCAGTCTTCATGAAAGTTAAGAATTGTTGCTTAAGGACCAGAGAAGATCAGAAAAAAACATCCAAGATGTTCAACTTCACATCCTGGTTCTACAGTTCAGGTGTATGGTCATAAAGAAACCTCTTAGCCTGTCAGATCACTAGCTTTAGTGACCAAAACTTGGTGACACTATTATGAATCCCACTGACAGAGGACTGAATGCAGGCATTCACAGAAAGCTACCCACATACATTAGTATAATTACCAAGTTATTTTTCCTGAGGGATTTTTTTCCTAAAAGCAAGACAGATATGATTCCTTTAGTCCAACAATAAAACACATAGCTTCTGAAAGTTTTATTAATCTCCTCATAAAATGAAGTATCTATTCATAAAATGAAAACTCTATTCAGCAGTTCTTTATCTCCCTGAGTGTGTTTTCACCCTTGTAATAATATTCAAATTTTGAAAAATCCAATTCGTGCTCAAAATTATAATCATTGTTTGTATAGTTCCCTGGGAAGGAAATCCTAGGGAAATGAACTAAATTAACTAAATTCGTATCCCTGAACACCCCAAGTCACATGATTGCCAAGCCATCCTTAGTGACCAGAGAGATAGAGGCAAGATTATTACTTAGGTGAAGCTGGAATGCATTTTTTTATTAACCTGCTCATTACATTTGATTAGCAAACAGCCATTATTAATTGTTAGCTAAGGAAATGTGGTACCACTGAGAGCAGCCTTTCATTATATACCACTAACATTGATGCTGAAGCCAGTGAGAAGGAAATCAAGCAATGCTCTGCCCAGATGATGAGCTCCCATACATAAGGGCTCATGGTTGCTCCACTAAACATAAACTAAATCAAGACTTCATATGCACAGAAAACACACACCTTAGGTCATCAATAACATTCTTTATTCCAAATATTCTCTTCCTCTGTCCCCATGAACTGACTTGTATCTGTCATACAGCAGGACTGATTTTCTATTCAGGAAATGTGGGCACTCTATTTCCATATGAAATAACATATTCAGAGAAAGGGCCTTCACTATTTCATGTACAGACTTGAACACGCAATTTTCATTCACTGCTGTTAGAGTTGATGTCAAAAAAAATACATAAAAATTGAAGTTTCAAAGTCTGGTCAAGCATGGAGCAGTGAAGCAGAAAGCTTTGTTGCAATGACCTTTGGAATAGATTAAGTGTTTTTTCCAAAAAGCCTTCTAAAGTCTCCCATGAGTGAGACTATCAAAAGGACATGAGTCCTAGGCTTTCTGAAGTGCCCATTTGTTTGGCTCCCTTCTTATCAACATACCAGGGACGAAGAGGTGACCCTTTGATTATCTGTCAGGTTTAAAGCCTCTGTCTTTTTTTGACTTAAGGTTGGTGGTGACACCAATGAACCAATCAGATATGGCACTTATTAGAGTAGTTAGCCTCCAGGGAGTCAAGAGAAAGCTGCCTCTTGAAGTCCTGTCAAGAGATGGCTGGCCATTTTAAAGGCAGTGGGAACCTGGCCAAAACCCACCTAGAACTGCACTCTGTACACACAGACACTGCAGGCCTGGGATCATCAAACCAAGAAAGGCATTCCTTAAAGCCATAGAGAGTCCTCTGCTCTTAAAGGACAGAGAGCTTGCTTGTCACTCAAACGTACTTGTTATGCCCAAGTGTGCTCCATTTGAATACGCAAGGGCACAGAAATGTCATTGAGTTCTGAAGAAGTAATTTTTGCAACTTTGATCAAAGCCTCTGAGCCCTCGGCCTTGATTCAGAGGCCTGCTAATGGCCAGTTTGTTCCAATTTATGCTATTCATACACACACACACACTTACACACACGGAGCTATTCATCAATGTTTTACCCTCATTTTTAGGTAGTAAGGAGAAGGGAGAAGAGGCCAGATTTGGAATGACAAGACACGTGTTTCTGAATGTGCTGGAACACATTTTAATATCTTTAAAAGCGAGACACCATTGTTTAAGAAATCTTCTGAAAATGGAATTTTAAGAATATTTGTATTCATGAATGTTCTCTGTTTTTAAAATGAAAAAAAATGGTGGTATCTGTGGCATAGACTTTCATTGTATGTTAAATAACTCAAATATTAATGAAATGATAAAAAAGTGAAAATTACTGAAGTTTAATAAAACTATTGACCTTTTTCTTGCATGACCCAGATAAGGCTAACTGGGAAGGGGTACCTACATTTTATTATATTCATCTTGCTGTATCTATTTTGCTATGTTTCCTTTCCTTAAAAACATAATGAAAGGAAGAAGACAAATTCACACTCTCGTGGGAGAAGTTATCTATGGGAGACAAATGAGGACCATGAAAGAGCTGGCTGCAAGCTTTGTAAACTGGTAACTAAAAGCAAAAGGTTAAACTGTGAGTTCCTGTGAAGATTCTGTTTAATTTTACTGAGTTTATATCTGCCTGAGCCCTGTTTAAAAACCTTTGTTATTATGGCACCCACATCATCCCTGCTGTTATAGTGGATGGATTAATCCATGTCCAAGGCTGTTTGAGAACCTGTTAGAACACTAAAAGGCCTCCCTGGACCACCCGCTAAGCTTCTATTCCATTTACTCTTAGACCTGTTGTCACCCTGGACTTGAGTTCCTGAAATTAGACTCCTTTTCTTTTCACAGATGTGTTACTTCTTCCCTCCGGTGAAATCTCTAACCCAAGGCAATAGATGGAGTACAAGCCAAACAGTCTATGCCCACGTCTTAGTCACCCCATCCTGTGAAGGTGAACGTATCTGAGCTTAGCATCTTCTAGACCTAATCTACAGTGTCAAAGTAAGATCATGACAGATTGAGAGTTAGCCATAACCCAGTGGCAAGGGTCCTTATAAGAAAAGTGAGAGGCAGCTTGGAAAAGAGGGAGAGAAGAAACAGAGGAAATGCCATGTGAAGATGGATGTGATCCTGCAATGCTGCATGACGATGCTATCGGCCACCAGAAGTCAAGAGGCAGGTATGGAGCAGAGTCCCCAGAGGGAACCAGCCCTGCAGATCTGGGACTTCAGAGTCCTGACCTCCATAACCATGGCTGCTACCATAAATTTTCATGTATTTTAAGACACCAAGCTTGTAGCACTCGGTTGTTGCGCCCATGGAGAACTAGGTATTAGCGTCATGTGCTGAAGTCTACCCAGGAACCCTCTACCGGACATGGTCACTTATGGAATGAGCTTCCCAATCGTCAGAACATACACGGACATTGTACAGATTTGTTTTCTGCTCACAGATTCGGTTTGCCTGTGTCTACTACAGCAAGCTATGGGCCCTTTCTGAGCTTCGCTGCCATGTACAGCTCATCTGTCTGAACATACACTCCGGGTGTCATGTTTTACCACACTGCTAAGAACTCTGCAGGGCCTGTTGCCCAGTAGCTTAGCAGAAGTACAAGGAGAGCTTTGCTTTAGGGAAGAAAACTCCCACCTGGTTTGTATTTCTGCGGCCAAGAATATATAGCTGGATTCTCTCGGGTGGCCTGTCCATCATCCTTCTGTCCAGTCACTGCCTGGGGTTGGGATGAGATGAGTCACTGCTTCTTCATCAAGATCTGCAAAAGCAGAGATTTCCAAAGAAAACACAGGACAGGGGAAGAAATCCCTAGGAACTGAATGACTGTGATAACTCCAGCTTAGAGGTGCCTGGCTGAGTCCTCTACCCTCTACCCATTGAGCAACCTCATTAGGCAAAAGATCTCCACACAAGTCCTGGAAAATGTCTCCTGGTAGGTGTGAAGCAGCAACCATCATTGTTAATCCTCCTGTTATCACAAACCTTACAGTCTTAAACAAAACAGCAGCTGTTAAATATGCAATCAGATACCCAATCTCTTCTTAGTGATTTATTTTTATTTATGGATATGTGTGTGTGCCACATAGGTTTGAGTCCCTGAGGAGACCAGAAGAGAGAGTCACATTCCCTGGAGGTATAGGCATTTATGAGCTGCCCAACATGGTTGTGGGAACTGAACTAGCATTGTCTGGAAAAGCAGCCAGTGCTATGAACTGCAGAGCCATTGCTCCAGTTCCACACACTTCACTGAAAAGAATGAAGTTTAAAATGAGATGGAGGTATAGACCAGAAGAAAGCAGATCTAAACCAGAATGTGTCAAACCCAGAAGCCTAAAGAGGAACATGGCAGGCTAAAAGAACATTCTGGCTTGACATTCATCTTGGTACTAGACTAAGCCATCTATTAGAAAGATGATTCTCGATATGTGTTAATAAACCTTGAAATCTGAGAATAATCAGACAGAACCACACATAGCTGGCTGACAAAACAAAACAAAACAAAGGCTAGAAAGTCCTCAAAGGAAAGCAAAAAAAAAAGTCACACACTCAATGGTGTCACATCTACAGTGTGTGGCTTCCACCCAAAGAACTATAAAGATGCTAGGGGAAAAAAATCTGACCCAGAACCAGGAGAAAAATCAGCCAGTAGAAACAGACTCAAAAATAATAAAGATAATGGAATTGTCAGGCAAGGGTGTTAGAACAGCTGTTAGAAATATGTTCACAGATTTTTAAAAGAAGAAAAAAACAAGAACAGAGTGAGAAAGGAAATAGAAGCTATTTTTAGAAGAACCAAATGGAACTTCAAGAGAAACATGAACTTTATAGTCAAGGAAAGACTTGTTTAGTTGGACTATGGAGGGGGGAAAACCGCAAAATTGGTGCAGGTTATGTTGAGTTACACAGGCAAATACCAAGAGGACTTTGTGCTAATGATCTCGGGGAGAGCCATGCAAATGGAGCACAAATGGAACCATTATAAAGAGTTGAAGAAAAGAAAATGGAGCTGTGGTGGGTAATCTTGATGGTCAACTTGACTAGGTCTAGAATTGACTGAGTGACACACCTCCAGTTACATCTATAAGGGCATTTTCTAAATTCTAGGATCTAAAAGAACTAAGTCATGGAATAAGACACACACAAGGAAGGATGGAGAGGAGAGGGAGGGGGCTGAGAGAGAGGTACCTTCTGGCTGTAGTCCAGACCTAAGAAATTCCGAGGGGGGAGCTGCTGCTTTTTGCCTGCTTACCTTTGTGTCTTGCTGGTAAGCACATCTGCTCTACTGCACTATTGTATCCTTCACCGAAGGAATTCAGCTTCCCAGATCTTTCCTTGTGAACTGAAGAGTAGAGGATTCACCAGGAACCTCATGTTTTCAGCACTGATTTATAACTGCTAAGGCATCCAGCCTCAGAGACTGAGCAACCACCAGGTTCTCAGTCTCTCCACATATTCAGACAGGCATTTTTGGATTGCCCAATCTATAATGGAAGCCAATATAATAAATCCTCTTGGGAATAAACACCCATGCTCTTGTTTCTGCTCCTCTAGAGGACCCTGCCTAATACAGGAATCCCTTCTGCTTTATGATTGTAAGTCAGTGAACAGGCTTGGGGTGAGCTGAATTGAACCTCTTCAAGTCAATCAACAACTGCTGCTTCCCCAGTGTCCTGGAGTCGAGAGCCAAGACACACACTTGCACTTGACATTCATCAACTCTTTATTGGATGTCTGGCATTTCCTAGACATTGTCCTTGAGTTCAAATAGAGTTTTGAACAAAAACATCCAAGGACCAAAAACATAAAGAGTTTGTGTTTATAACAGAGAAAAAGGCTTTTCCGGAGCCATTTTCTGAGTGAGAACTGGCTCTGTGTGCAGTAAGGTGTTCTGTCCAGGATACAATGCATTTGGAAGCCTGTGAACTGAAAAAGTACTGCTCATTTTCTCAATTCTTACAAAACTAGGTGGTGGCGTTTAAATGAAAATTTTCAATCTTTGGAATTGCATTATCTCATGAACTTGAAAAGTCAATGATTAAATGCTTCCATTTTTCAATGAACAAAAAAAAATTATCAGGTGCATTTGAGTTTGGTTCAAGCCAATTAAATTTCACCCAAACAAATGAAGCACAACCCTCAATGGCTCTTTCCTTTGCCTCAGGCTTTTGGCAATTGGCAGTCCCTATGTCCAAATGTATTGATCTTGATATTAAGTGATGCAAAGTATGAGGACATGGGGACATAAGAAAAAGTTAAATGTCTATATATTGTTCTTGGAGATGTCTCAATAAGAAGTGATATCAGCTAGAAAAGAAGAAATTAGCTGTGAGCTGTTCCCACAAGAAACCATTCTGAACACTGCATGGTTTCAGTAAAGAACATCTTTGTTTAGCACCTTATCCAATCTATCTCAAGGGTTGTGGCTTTCCAAATGACTTATATTCTCTCTAAATCTTTCAAGCACATGGCAGCATCTGAGAAAGATGAATACTTAGCAGCTCTTAATTATTCGGGCTAATGGTGGCTTGCAGTGTGTGAAATGAGATGGAGCTCTCAGGCCAAGTTCAACATCAGGTGGCGGTATGTCAAATGCCAGACGTGCCTGTGACTGAGAACATCACTCAAAGAGGCACAAGTGGAGGATCCATTGTCATTCATGAGTGAACCATTTCTTATTCGCACTAGGTGTACATTGATGAGAAAAGAAAAATGATCAGATGAGATCAGGCATGTTCAGGGTGCTTATGGCCTTAGATGTGGCTTTTGGGAACCCAGTCTCCAAGCTGAGTTGCCTTGTCCAACTTTGATTCAGGGGGAGGAGTTTGGTCCTGCCTCAATTTGATGTGCCATGCTGTATTGACTGCCAAAGGAGGCCTTCCCCTTTCTGAACGGAGGAGGAGTCAGATTGGGGGGATAGAAGTGAGGTGGGAGGAGGGAATGGGAGGAGCACAAGGAGGGAAATTGTAGTTGGTATGTAAAATAAATGATAAAAAATTTAATTAAAAAAAAAAGAAGCCGGGCGGTGGTGGTGCACGCCTTTAATCCCAGCACTCGGGAGGCAGAGGCAGGTGGATCTTTGTGAGTTCGAGACCAGCCTGGTCTACAAGAGCTAGTTCCAGTGCAGGCTCCAAAGCCACAGAGAAACCCTGTCTCGAAAAAAACCAAAAAAAGAAAAGAAAAAATGTTCTTGAAACAGCTCATGGTCTTTTTAAAGCCTCTTTTCTTTTCTTGTGACATTTCTGCAAAAGACTCTTCACCAATAAAACTCCATTTGAGAACTGAAATCAATAAAGAAGTTTGAGTTCATACTCTAGGGACCATCAAGGGATAAACTACGAGGGAAATTACATTTCCCTATTCAGATGCAATCCTTATTGACTCCATGTTTGCTACCTACTCTGACCAGATTGTGGCCAGGAAAAATAAAAGTATCTAATAAGGCTTCAAATAACAGAGCTTGATAAAAATGCAAATTAATTTACCAACCTTAATTTTCAACAGCAGTGACTGCAACTCATTGCCCAGGAAGGTATTGATTTTCTAGATGTGCCAGACACTACATTAAGTCCTGAAGGCGGTGCCTTCGTTGAAGAGCATACGAAGGAAGACCGAGATTTCCCAAAGCTCCAACCATAGGAGTGTTTGATAGACATAATAAAGGGCATTATGGGACCAAGAATAAGAAAGAAACGGGGTGATCTGCAACCTGAGCAGGGCGTGAAGAACTGTGTTCCAGGTAAAGGGAAAGCAGGCGTATGCAAGCTGACAACACACAGAGATGGGGTTGGGAATTGATAATGAAAAGGATGAGTTGATGTTGATGATGAACACAAAGCCAGAGGTAAAGGCTCCTTCCATACACAGGTGACTTAGCACTTCCAGCAGTGCTTAACCCCCTATCCAAAGTCCCTGTTCATTCCTACTGGAAAAGTAGCATACAATACTTGTCAATAGCTCCACAACCGAGTGAGGAATTATGTGCCCCAATTCCTTCCCCACACTGAAATTGAGTCTGGCTCGGGCTTGCATAGGTTTTGTCTGTGCTATCACAATCACCCTGAGTGCAAACGTGCATCTGTCTTGCTGTGTCCAGATGTTTCCTGTAATCCTCCACTGCCTCTGGCTCCCACACCCTTTCCTGAGCTATGGAGAAGGGATGTAGTACACATGCTCCTTTTAGGGATGGACTCTGGAGAGAGTTGGGGATGAATGCAATCGAAACACACTGTGCAAAACTCCCAAGGTAAAATAGAAAAAAAATTTCAATAAATGGATAAAAGTATTTAAAAGAGGTGGGACAGGTAGCACATGCTACATGAGAGCAAGGCTCAGTTCAACTCTAATTTATATAAAGGTGGATGCCTAAATGCGTGGATGGAAGAACCTGTACTCGACTTTTGAATGTATCAGCTGTTCCACCACAGAATATGTAACAGAAGCAGGAGATCTAGCAATATTTCCATAGCACCAATGAAAGCTTCAATATGCAAAGTCTACTTGTGGACCACAACATCTACCATTACTTGGAACCTTACCAAAAATGCAGAATGTGGGCTAGAATACAGATCCAACTCATCAAACTTTGTAGTTTAACAAGATCGCAGGCCCACCGCTATGTGTGCGGTAAATGAGGTGCTGATCTACGGCAGCACCTCAGCCCCAGGTGTAGATTATAAACACCTAGAAAACTGTATAACTACCAAGGCCAGGATTTCACATAGATAGTGGAAGTCAATCACCAAGTTTCTTAATTTATTTTTGTATCATTTAATTTATTTTTTTAAAAAAAACTATCTTTTCTCATTTTACATGCCAAATCCATTTCCAACTCTCTCCCCCTTCCTGCTCCCTCCACCTTCCCTCCTCCACCCCCCACCCACACCTCAGAGAGGGTAAGTCAACAAAGTCTAGCACATTGCTTTGGGGCAGGACCAAGGCCCTCCCCACTATATTTAAGCTAAGAAAATTTTCCTTCCAGAGAGAATGGGTTCCAAAAAGCCAGAATAAGCAGTGGGGATGAATTCTGGTCTCACTACCAGGGGCCCCACAGGCTGTCCCAGCCATACAGCTGTCACCCACATTCAGAGGGTCTATTTTGGTCCTATAGTGGTGCCCTCACTGCCTGGCCAGAGTTGGAAGGTTTTCATTAGCTCAGGTAAGCTATTTCATTGGTATCACCATCATGGTGTTGAGCTCTTTGCTAGTATTGTAACTCCGCCCTCTCTTGAATTGGTCTTTAGGAGCTCAGGCCAATGTTCCACTGTGATTCTCTGCCTCTGCTTCCATCAGTTGCTGGATGTAGGCTCTATGATGACATTTCAGTTAGTCATCTATCCAACTATAGGGCAAGGCAAGTTCAGGCACCCTCTCCACTATTGCTTAAGGTCTTAACAAGGGTCATCCTTGTGGATTCCTGGAAATTTCTCTAGTGCCATGTTTCCTGATAGCCCCATAATGACTCCCTCAATCAAGATATCTCTTTCCTTGTTCTCCATCTCTGTCCTTCCCCCATTTTGACCACCCCACTCCCTCTAATTCTCCTCCCTCCTTCCCTTCTCCCCTCCTCCTCCCCTTCCATCTTCCCTTCTCTCCCCACCCCCATGCTCCCAATTTTAGGTTCTTTGTCAAAAATCAGGTGTTCATAAGTATGTGGATTAATATCCAGATATTTGATTCAATTCCATTGGCCCACCCATTTGTTTTTATGCCAATACCAAACTGTTTTGATTACTACAGCTCTATAATAAAGCTTGATGTCAGGGATGGTGATGCCTCAGAAGTTCCTTTAGTATATAGGATTGTTTTGCCTATCCTGGGTTTTTTCATTTTTCCATATAAAGTTGAGTATTGTTCTTTCAAGGTCTGTGAAAAATTGGGTTGGGATTTTGATGGGGATTGCATTGAAACTGCAGATTGCTTTTGGTAGGATTGCCATTCTTATTATGTTGATCCTACCTATCCAAGAGCATGGGAAATCTTTCCATTTTCTGATATCTTCTTCAATTTCTTTCTTCAGATATTTAAAGTTCTTGTCAAACAAGTCTTTCACTTGTTTGGTTAGTGTTACCCCAATGTATTTTATGTTATCTGTGGCTATTGTGAATGGTGATATTTCTCTGATTTCTTTTTCAGCTTCTTTATCATTTGTATATGAGGGCTACTGATTTTTTTAGTTGATCTTGTATCCTACCACATTACTGAAAGTATTTATCAGCTGTAGAAGTTCCCTGGTAGAGTTCTTGGGATCACTTATGTATACTGTCATGTCATCTGCTAATAGCAAAAGTGTGACTTTTTCTTTTTAATTTGTATCCTCTTGACCTCCTTTTGTAGTGTTATTGCTCTAGCTAGAACTTCAAGATCTTTGTTGAATAGATATGGAGAGAGTGGACAACCTTGTCTTGTTTGAGTAGGGAAATGGCACTTCTGAACATCATAGAGATGATGGGTTTTAAAAAAAAAAAGTAGCACATCAGGGACAGAAGGCAGAGTTTGCACTTGGTACATTTATGACTTTGCTAAATATATGAAAGGTGGTGGTAAGTGAAGGGATGAATTAATTAGGGCTATAGTTTTGATTTTTCTCAAAGTTGCAGAGACGTATAACCTAACAGAAAGTTCTCAGGTGACACTAAAAATAAGTGAAGTTTTTAGAGTCCTAAAGAGCAGAGGTGATAAGGGAAAGGGGATGAGTAAGAGAATGTGAAGGGAGAGGAAAGGGGCAAGAATAGAATTGCCTGCATCATCAAGTTTTAAAGGGTAGGCCAAGTAAACTGAACTCCATAAATGAGATTATGATCATGCATCCAGACGAGGGAAGGGCAATACACATACCAAGGAGAGGGTGAGTGGAAAGGGCAAATCAGCACTGTTAAAACCCGAAGAACATCAGAAATGCAAGAAGAACATGTCATTCAGCTTTATGAGCTCAAAGTCCATGCATGACCTTCTCAGGAGAATGAGTGGGATTAAAGCCAGGTTGTAACTCGTTAGTTGATGGGTGAGAAAATGAGACAGGAGAAATACCTTAGTTTCTACTTTCAAAAAGCTTAACAGCAAAGATGATATGCTGATAGACAGAGGAAGTAAAGAATTTTACATTTTTAAATGCATGTGGAGAATGAAGAAGTTTAGAGGCTTAAGTTTTCATATCCACTGATTACAATTATCATAAATATAGATTTAAACAAATATACTTTGAAATAATTGTTTTATTTTATTCTCATTCTCTCTCTCTCTCTCTCTCTCTCTCTGTGTGTGTGTGTGTGTGTGTGTGTGTGTGTGTATTCCTATGGAAGACAGAGAGCACACAGCATTTCCTGAAGCTAGAGTACAGATAACCTGATGTGGGTGTTGCAAAAAGGGGTGCGGGTTGTGTTACCAGCACCTGAGATGAACGCGGGGCCCTTTTGTTCCCTGTGCCTGGATCCCGGCCACAGCTGCTAGTTTATGCCCGAAATAACCACAAGAAAACTGTATTCATTTAAATCTCTGCCTGGCCCATTATCTCTAGTCTTTTCTTGGCTAACTCTCACATCTAAAACTAACCCATTTCTGATAATATGTATCGCCACTTGGCTGTGGCTTATCCGGCATGAGTCTAACAAGTGTCCATCTCAGGCTGGAGAATCATGGCATCTGGCACACTTCCTTTCTTCCCAGAACTTCCATTCTGTCTACTCTGCCCACCTAAGGGCTGACCTATCTTACAGGCCAGGCAGAGTCTTTATTTAACCAATGAGAGTAACCCAAAATACATAAGAACCCTCCTACACCATTGGGTGCTGGGAATTGAAGGCCACACTTCTCAGTAAGAACAGTGTGTACCCTTAAGCACTGAACTACCTCTTCAGATCTTGTATTGTTTTTCCTTGTAAATGTTTGACTATAGTCAAACATTCCGAAGGTGAGTTCTGTGTAGGCACCTCCATCATGACATTCCACACATGCAGCCTGGGCAATAATGTGACCCCACAGCTTTTAACTGCTCATAAATTGACTGGCAAATTAAATATTTAGATGAAAAGAAACATAATGCCCAGATGGTACTTTATCACGCCATATAAATACTATAGCTTGGCCATAATATTTTATGATGTGAAGCTACAAGACTTAGAAAGTTATTATTTTGGTAGACCCTCCTTTATCACAGAAAAACAAAAGCAAAAAATTGAGAAATGATAGAAAACAAAATTAAATTTATGTTTCAAAATATTTAATTCTAATTAGTGAGTCATATTTGCATATTAATTTTGATTAATTCATTTTATGGCAGTCACCAAACTTTACATTGTAAGCTTAAAAAAAATTTGACATTTGCTTACTGTGTTTGTGTGTGCACATGTATGTACCTACCACAGCAGAGCACATGGAGGTCAGATGACAACTTGTGAAAATCAGTTATTTCCTTCCACCATGTGGGTCCTGGGGATTGAACTCAGGTTGTCAAGCTTTACGGCAAGCTCCTTTCCCAATCAAACCATCTCACTGGCCCGGTCACTGCTTATAAGTAGTAAGAGGATGCTGCAGAATGTGTAGAAAAGGCATTACCAAACTTTTATGAATATGGAAAGAGAGCGACTGTGCAGTTGATTGACAATGAGAAAATGATGGCAAGTCAGTCCTTTCTTGCTTTCAAATTATGATCAAATATTAAGCCCTTCAAACCCTGGAGATCGACCTTGCGCTCAGTGTGTTATGCACATGAAGGCCATGTAAACCCCTGAAGTATGATTTGATCTAAGTCCAAGAGTTACTGAGTCATATTTTCAACACCAAGAGCAGAAGCTGACACCGGAATGAATGGTCCTGGAATTTAATAGGATGTACATCTAAATAAACACTGAGTGGCATTGGTACTGCTGTCCATTACAAAGGATGGCTGGCACTTCTTAATTGTTCTTCGGCATTCCCTCATAATTTACAGAGTGGAAAACCCACATTGCCTAGACAACAGTTCTTAAATTAGTAGGGTGGCTAGTCTTGACTGTCAGCTTGACTGGATTTTAATACCTCTAAGTACATCTGGGAAAGAATTTCCTGGGATAGTTAACTGAAGAGTAAAGAACCATCTTGAATATGGGTGGCACTACCCTGTAGGACTGGAACGGGGTTCAGGAATAAATAAAAAGAAAAAAAGCCAGGAGACAAGCTGAGCCCCATTGCTCATCTCCCTGCTCTCCAAATTGTGCTGCTGTGTGGCGTGTCACATTGTGCTCCTCATAGCGTGCTGATGGACCATATTCTTCGGAACTGTAAATCCAAACAAACCCTTCCGCCAGTACATGATTTGGGTTCAAGTATCTAGATGCAGAACAATTAAATTCCAGGACTACTTCCACCAGCTAGTCCCATATACTTACCGTTCCACAACATCCCCAAAATAGCATTGCCAGCTGAGGGACAAGTGGTCAAACACATAAACCTGGTTGTGGGGGCATTAATTAGCTTTCTAATTGCTGGGACAAAAACACAGGACAATAGCAACCTAAGAAATGAAAGACTCACCCTTCCTTCGAGACTCAGGTATCTAATCAAAGAGGAAACATGAAGATTTGTAAGAGCCAACAGTGACAGAAGACTCCAATGAAACTGCCTTCTGCACACAGCAAGGTGGATACACATATGAACTCACAGAGACTGTGGCTACATACACAAGACCTGAACAAGACTGGTCCCAGCACTGAGGTGGGAAAGTGAACATGGGGTCCCATCCCTAGCTAAGAAGTCATATATAATTGATACTTGCTGGTAAAGGGAAAAATCAATTTTCTTCAATTCTTTGTAGTAGTTGGTCAACATGAAAAAACTCTAGGGTTTTTTTAAGGTCTTTTGTTTCCTTTATGGTGCTGTATTTTGATTTTACATTTTTGTCTTGCTGGATTTTTCTTGGTTTTCATTTCAATTTTTATTTATTTATTTTTCACTTTGGGAGAGAAAGAGAAAGAACACAAAATAGTGTGGGCGGGAAGGCAGAGAGGATCTGGGCGAAGTGGGGGGGAGAGGAAAATATGATTAAAATACATTGTATGAAAGAATTTTGAAAACTTTTTTAAAAGAACAAAGTTGGCTTAGAGTTTGGAGGTATAATCCACCAGAACAAGAAAGGCATGGTGGCAGGACCACGAGGCAGCAGGTCCCATTGTGTCCACATTCAGGAAGCATAGAGAGGTCAATGCTTTTGTTTAACTCCCTTTATTCTTTTTAATTCAGTCAGGACCCCAACCCATTGGATGGTGCCTCCTGCATTTAACATGGATCGTCCCAAAGTTAACCCAATCTGTAAACTTTCTAATTAATCCTCACACCCAGAAGTTTGTTTCCTACATGATTCTAGATAATATCAAAGTGACAACAGCAACCACCACAAGGACATTTCTTATCCAAGTGGTAACAGTTCTATAATCAAAAATCAACCATATGGGTCTCTTTGATGTGGGCTAGATTCTCTGTCCACCTTCAAAGGACGCCTGAGGTAAATTTGGAATCTCGGATGAACTGTGTCTACCAAGTCTTGTTTGCAATGAACGGCTTTATTGCCTTCTGCACTCAGTTTCCCTCATATTGACCACTTCTTCCAAGCAATACCAAACGGAACTGCAACCATGTAACTCCAGTATGTGTATGAGAGCGTGAGAGTCATAGTCGGAAAGC
>JAQHUG010000050.1:9344762-9355434 GCA_028555095.1 Dicrostonyx torquatus | reverse complement strand
GAGAGAGAGAGAGAGAGAGAGAGAGAGAGAGAGAGAGAGAGAGAGCGCTTGGGCTCTAAAGTCTGTGAGAACAAAGAACTACATTTGAGTCCTGGCTATAGTTCTAACCGTATGAATTCATTTTATCTGCTTTCCTCCGAGTCTCAATTTCCTCATTTAAGAAGAGTTGAGTGCATTGACTTCTTGATATTATGGGAGGCAATTAAATGACAGAAAGAACAGAGTTCACATAGCGAAGTTCCCAGCACTCAGAGCCCTCATACTCATCTCCTACAAGCCATGGAACTTCTGTCAGCAGCCCCAGTATCCGTTTCTACTGAAGTCTCAGCCACCATGGCAGCTGAGTGCCTACTTTTGAAGCACCACCCCAGGGCCACCACGATGACTTTTGTGCCTGACCCATAGGTCATATTTTAAATTGAACCATATCTGAAATCTACATGTTCTCACAAGGGAAAGTAATAGATAGCCCTAAGCTAATTCTTATTCATGTGGAATTTAAGAAATTGACTGGCTTTGATTGCTGCACGTCTCCTTCAGACCAATTCACTAGTTCTCTACCATCAAATTCTACCATCAAATTCTTCATCACCATGTTATGGAATCAGTTAAAGTCTGAAGTTCCACATTTGTGGGTGACCAGGCAACCTTTATCAGATCACATGACCTCTCTGTACTTTAGATTCTTTGACTGTAATAGTTGATAGTAACAATGCCAGCTTTGAAGCATTTTTGTGCAACTAAAATGCATTTACATATGGATTTGTATGTGTGTATCTATACAAATATTACTTAGGATGGGGTAAGGCATACACACACACTGCTCAGTATGTTCACTCTCATTAACTCCTCATGAAGTAGAGCATATTTAATTAAATCTACAAATATCTATCCTTTGGTGATTATATACCTACACTATACTCAAGGCTGTGTACTCAAAGGCAATGCCAGCTTTTCCCATAGGAGCTCACAATTAAAAAGAAATTCTGCTACACATATGTGTATACAAACACAGACATATAGACACTTGCTCACAGAGCACATGTCTTGCTTAGTACATTATACATATATGGTTGTTTATATGTACATACATATACATCACATCGATTGCGACACACAATTCATACAATCAAGACAATCTCCCACAGATACGCTCACCTGGTTGATCTAGTTATCCAACATCTTAAAATCGGAGCTCATCAGCCTGCTTCCTGTGGTCCTTAATTATGATTTCAGGCATTCTGTTTGTTTTATTTCTCTAACCAATAACAAGCATGGGTTTGTATCTAGAATCACCATGGCAATCAGCTTCATATACAAGATTCCTGCATGAAGTCACATCATTTCCTAATCAGGCCATTGTCTGAAGGCCAGCAGTCCCTGAGGCTGAAAATCTCTGATCAGTGTTTAACTGTGAGTGGAAGCATAGGAGCACACCCTTAATTTCTGTTCACAAAGAAGGAAATTATGGCTGATTGTACCTGAAGCAGGGGGATGATTTCTAGGTTAGGGACTATGGTGGAAATCATATAAAGCCCTGGATCTGATTGCTGGACACTGAATAACAGCAAATTCATGGACAAAGCTGGTGTCACCATTGTGATATGGGAGAAAGGTCTGCTCATAGGTGGCTGCTGTCTGCCTCAGCAGGTAGCTGGTTCCTTTGTCCTGAAATCAGCCATCCCTTGCCTTGGTGAGCTTAGGGTATTCCATAATGCAAGGAAATATTTCAGTGCCCTCATAGGTGCAGCTTCAGGATGCAACTGATCCTGAAAAGACTTGACCAACTCCAGCCCCCTAGAGCTAGTAATTGACTTACCTAGCTCTGAAGCAGGATGGAGTGATAGGAAATTAGGAAGCATGGGAAAGAAAGTAGCACCTTACCACCCCATCCTGGTTGAAGCATCTCTCTAGCTGAGAATCAAGAATTCTAACATAGTTCATAGCATTTGTTTAAGGCTTTTCTCCACTCCTAGCAAGAAACATGTAGATCTCAAGGCCTTTCACAATTTAAGGACATGTCTGTCCTCCCTTGTGCAACCCTGCTAGAACCTGGTCTTAACGTATTTGGTTATAGTCATACCCAAGACAGTTCCACAGTGACCCTGTAATATCAATTATTGAAATATAAAATGGAAAGAAAGGAGGTCCATTGAATAGCTAAATTCCAAATCTATAAGCAGTGATCGTGGGGACACTTAAACACAACTCTTCCTGGAGAAGTCCATACATGTGCTCTTAAGTGTGGTTTCCTCCCTTCCTAGGCACCTCTTCCTCTTAAAGCTTGCCCTGGTTTGTGATAGACATACCCTGGCCAAAGGGGAGAATGAGTATATTTTAGCCGGCAATTCCAGGCAAGTCAAGAGAATGAGTATATGTAAATCTTATATTCAGTTTGCTGTCTCCACAACTGAGGGCTCAAACTTAGGGAATGGTGCCACCCACAGTGGATGCTGAGTCTTCCGCATCAATCAATACAATTGAGACAGTCTCCCACCAGACCAAACCGATCTCACAATTCCTATTGAGACTTTCTTCCCAGGTAGTTCTAGATTGTGACACATTGACCATCAAGCAAATCATCACAGCTCTTGCAGTTAGTCTATTCTAAAATGTCTTTTAATATATCCTAACCTGTTTAATACTGTCTTGTCCTGAAATTCTTTTCTGCAGCAAAGACACAGTCGTTCCTGCCTCAAGCACCCTAAAAAATAAGGGAACTCTTCCGGAGACAACGCAGACCTCTGCCTCCATACAGTTCCCACTTTGCCTCTACAGAGCCCTCTGAAGTCCCAGGAATGTTCCCTGGAATTTTCTCGATTTCAGCCCACTGGGAGAGATCAATTCCAACCTCCCTCTGACCTTCTCACAGTAAAGGCTACCTCTGTAGAGTCCTGGAACCTCTATCTTTCTTACCACTTCCCATTCTTCACTGTGAAGTATTGCCACGGTGGCAAGCATCGCACTGTCCTGCCCTTTGGATGGTAACTTTATACCTGGATGGGTCCTTTACACCGTCACTGAGTTGAAAGGATGCTTGGACGAATTCACAAGGATCAGCAAAAGACCAGTGAGACTTAGAGAGACCCTTCCAGAAGACTGTGATGTCACAGAGCTACTTTTCTAAGGCTGACCACACATTATCAGCCACGGTAGTTACATGGCTTCAATCGTCAGTGTTCATTAATCATCTATGGTATATAAAGTTCTCATGTTTCATTTTATACAAAAATAATCCTTAAAATGAGATTTAACTCCACTGTAAGGTGAGGAAACTAATTTCAGAGTTGTTTTGGTTTTTTTTTTTTTGTGTGTGTGTGTGTGCGTGTGCGTGTGCGTGTGCGTGTGTGCGTGTGTGTGTGTGTGTGTGTGGACATACACCTGTTACAGCATGTGTAGAAGTCAGAGAGTAACCTCCAATGTTGATCCCTGCCCCTTCAATTGATTTGAGACAGGTCTCTTTGTCTTTCCGATTCCACTCCTCTCCCCCTGTACTCTCTGCCTCCATCCCTCCCCGTACAGCAGGTACCTGACTGAGAGCATGGGAGAGGTATGTTACCTATGTTCATGCTACATCTCTGGCCTTGATATGGGCCGTGGGGATGTGAACCAATATTTCCACATTTGCATAGCAAGCACTTTACCCACGGAGCCATCTCCCCAGCTCACGGTGTAGTTTTTAAAATGGCCAAGTCATAGCAAAGCGTGTTCTTGCTGACTTTAGCTGAAGGATCCCTTTTTGTTGGTGGTCCCAGATCCTACCAACAGTGGCTTCCAGCTTGCCCCGTGGGTGAGGCTGACCCTGTAAGCAAATCGAATGAACTACACACAGACCAATTTTCACTTGTGGGTAAGAATTTCTCATCTCGGAACCAGCCTGCAAAGGGAGGCAAGCAGCCTGAGTCATCCCAAATTTCATACAATTTAAAAGGGGAAAGAAGAAAAGCCAATTGCAGTGCTAAATATAAAATAATCCAGTGGGTCACACCACCAAAGTCACACTGGTGCTGCCTTATGTAGAGAGACCTTCAAAACTGCAAAGAGGTCAGTCCCTGCTGATGGAAACTTTTCGAGTTATCGACTGAACAAACGGGAACTAATTAAAAACTAGGTGGGCATGCATTTTGCAAGAGTTTCGTTGTTGTTGTTGCTTTAGTTGTCTGGTTTTAGCTGTGCTTTTTCTTCATTCTAGCAAATAATGAAAATCCTAAGGCCATCTGTCATGTGCGTTTAACATATTAAAGAGCAGGCCTCAGAATCAACAATGACCACACAGGACACGAGGCATCAAATCCTTGCAACTAATTCCATTACTAACAAAGAGAGTTTCGTGTTTGCTCACCTGCGTCATTACTTGGTAGATGCCGGCAAATGGTGCCTGTGTTTTGAGACTGAAATAGAAAAGTCTCTGCTAAGAAAGGTCTCTCATCTCCTGGATTTTCAGGCGGCCTTCTTACACCACTTTACACTAAATAAATGTCTGCTTTTTGTTTATAATAACAAGAAGCAACTGAGGGAAAAAAAAACAGATGGAAATGGCTTTCACTTTAGAAAGTAGCGAACGCACACTCTGCTTCCTCAGGACAGGTTCTAGTGACAGGTGTGTGGGAAGGAAGCATGGTCAGGCCGCACGCGTACACGCATGACTGCCAAACATCAATCCCGACGCATGCTTGGGTTTAATGCTGGTGCATGGGTTTACATTAGGCAGCTGCTCAGATGTTAGCAGACTGGAAGGGCATTGAAGATAGGCCTCTCCCTCCCAACCAGGAGCTTATAAAAACCCTGCAGAACTTTCACTGCTGGTCCAAAGAGGGAATTTAAGTTGAATCTCTGGACCCAACTGAAGATGTGAGTTTGGTGAACTACCAAGAACGTAAGGGTATTGTCCAGCAAGTAGCTTCCTGTTTGAAAAAAAAAAAAAAAAAGACATACCATTGCCCCCTCCCTAAAGAGCTAATACAAATAAACCCGTCAATTACTTAGACAAAAAAACACCCCTCAACAAAGCTGTGTGCTTCAGAGAACATAATATAAAGCCTGGCTGAGCACACCAGTCTCTCTGACCTCTGCGCCCCCACACACACAGATCATATATATTCTTTCAAATCAGTCTCGCCTCTCTACTGCACCACATTCTGTCTCATCTGAATGCTTTCAATAAACATCATAAAGAAAAATGACGGGGAGGGGAAGAAGGACCAGAGCAAGAGCACATTAACAGTCAGACTTTAAAGTGTGCTTAGTTATTTGGCATACAATAGTTCATTTTAGACACAGCATCCCACAGAAAGACCGGCACCCTTCAGAATGCCTCTCTGGGGTCATTCCTTTTGGCCCTGGGTAACAATCCAGTCCGACAGCCCACAGTGGAAGGGTCCAGGTCAGCTGTGAGTTTTAGCATCATGAATGTCAGACAGGTATCAGCAGTTCGCTGGGTTCTTTATTCTAACTGCACATCCATCTGAAGAGTTAACTGGTGCTCATGAGAAGCATCCAGAAGAACTAACTACTGAGAAGCCCAGGAAGGAATCAGGAGATCAAAATGAACACGCTGCCCCAGTCATTCACCCACTTAGAAGCTTTGGTTTCCTTTTCTGTGCTAACAGGAGCCTGACATAGATGATCTTGGATCTCTAGTAGATGATCTTGAATCACTAAAGGGCCTTCTCATAGTCACTGGATATCTGAATGGAACAGTGCACTGTGCGCTCTCTCTCTCTCTCTCTCTCTCTCTCTCTCTCTCTCTCTCTCTCTCTCTCTCTCTCTCTCTCAGGCCTTACTCCACAGAGTAACAGTTAACAGTCTTAACCCAGGTCACCAGGCATTACTCTTGTACAGGGAAAACTGACCTCATTGGCACCCTCTCTTGGGTTCAAAATTGATAGCAATGAAGTCTTCGGAGGTAATTATTCCTGCTACCCGGGTGTGCAGCTCCAATTTCCGTCCTCTTTGAGCTTTACCGTTCAGGAAGGACAGTCATAGAGAGTCAGCGTGTCTCCAGGTAAACACATCTGGGCATCCATTCCGGGTTTCTCTCCATTTTCCCTGATAATTGTGGAGCAAGAGATGGGGGTCCTTGTTTTCCACATTGCTGGCGAAATTGTCCAAATTCAGGCTGACTGAACATTTACCAGAGAGAGAAATAAATTGAAAGAAAAATCTTCGAGGTGCTTTAGATTAATTTTCTCTATTTTATTTTAAAATTACCGCTGATAAATTTTTCTGTTCTTTGAGGTTTCTGCTGTTATCCTGTGGCTTGTCTTTCTGTTTTCGCTTCAGCAGATAATTGCTTGCCTCGGGATATTGTTTTTTTTTTTTTCTGCAGAGAGAAATTTGCCATCTCAGATTTTAAGTGCTTTCTGAAATTAACTCTTGAGTTCCCATCTCCACACAGTCAGGACTCACTTCTGGCAAAGGCCCGTGTCCAGAGTGCTACTGTTTCTATTATCATGTCACTTTGCGTGAGACGTGAACAGGACACTGCCCCGCTGGTGGCAAAAAATGAAACCGTGTTTACAAAATTGAAACAAGCTGTTTAGGTGTAGTGTGATGTTCCTTGCATTTAGCTACAAGCTAGGGGTGGGGCCCTGTGAGATTCCCCCACCTACATTGGGATGTCAACTGTTGTGCGTGTTCAGGTCTCGTTTAGCAGCCTGCTGCTCATATTTCATGTGTGTAACTTCACTGACATAGCTAGAAGGCACAGTCTCCCAGCAGAGTTCCTGGTCCGCTGGCTCTTACCGGCTTTCTGGTCCCTTTTCTGAGCCTTGGGTTCAGGAGTCAAACTGCAGGTGCATCAGCTGGGGTTGGGCACCCCACAGTCGGTTGTTCTCTGTATTTTGAATAGTTGTGGATTTCTATAACCGCCTCCATCTGCTGCGAAAAGAAACGTCTTTGTTGAGAGGCGAGAACTAAACTTATCCGCATCTATACTTCTCATCTAAGTGCTAAGCAAATACTCCTAATCCTCTTGTGACCACAGCAAGAGCTATTTGCTTGATCAAAACAAAAGGCACTTAACTCTGTGATTCAATATCTTTGCTAGACTCATTAGTGCGCTAACTTTCTAGAACTTTCCACACTCGATACCTCAACACGGAGGAGGCTTTCCGAGGAGAAAGCGCCATGGACTATTTCAGCTAGCAGGAAGAAGGCGCTCTGCCGCTGAAATAGACCTTAGACATCATTTTATTTCAAAACTCTTAAGCCGTCATCCGTAGGCCGACTGTGACCCAGATTCGGAGTCCTCTAATCGGGGCTTGTGCTTCAGCTGTCTGCGGATCTCTCTACAGTTTGATGGCTTTGTAAGCGATTCCGTATCTGCTCCCTGCCTGGTTCTGCCTGCAATGCATTTGCGATTTTGTTTTAGCTCAGTGCCCACAAGGTTTTCCAAACAGCTGGAGGAGAGAGCTAAAACTTTTGAATTGCTCTCTGATTCCGGAGCATGCTAGGAATGTGTATTAGATTCAGAAAACAGAGTTCATTCCACTGCCGAGGAAACCGGGGCCCAGAATAGCTGTGACCGGCTTAAGATCACAAAGACACCACTCAGGGCGGAGTCACTCAACTGCCAATGGTGCTGGGGAACTCAGCAAGCACAGATGCCAAATACTCAGGGTGATGTCTCAACACGGGGAGAGGACGCCACCAATGGGCATTGAATCAGGGCACATCTGGGGACATCCTTGCATGTCCTAACTGGAGAGAAGTACGTGGACTCCAGAGATGCTGGTAAGCATAAATACTGCAGGATAACAGCTCTTCCACAGCAACGGCGCAAGGCTAAGGAACCAGGATCTAGATGACAAACCGAGCAGAGACCTCAAAGCCGGCTGCGAGGAGCAGAAAGGCTGGCAGGCTTTGCTATGGCAAATGGGCCAAAAGAAGTCTAAATCTCACTTCGTTCTCTGCTCACTCATGTGTGTATGTGACTTTCCATAATTCTGTATCTGGTAAGTATGTGAAATACATCTAATGGAAGATGATTTATTGCAGGGTGAGAAATCAGGTAAGATCACATTTCAAAGGTAGTGGGCTCTGGAATCTAAATCCCTAGTTTAAATTCTGGCATTGGCATTTACCTGCTAGGGTGAGTCCTTTAGCCTTTCCCGTCTCAGGACCATGCCTCAGCTTCACCCCTAAAATGGGAACTAGTAATGGGACAGTCCTCACGGGACAATGAACTGCGCTGCACCGAGTCCCATCATATTCATGGCACACAGTAAATATTCGTGCCACTCTGTCTGATGTCACTGTCCCCTCTCTGCAGAAGAGTAGAAGACTGTCTGAGTTTTATCGTTATGACTTCCTTAGAGGGTTGTCAAAGGAAGACTTGCAGGTATGTGGAGAAGAGATGGGGAGGAGGCATCTCTTTGTATTTCTCTTTATGTGTATGTGGTGTTTGTGTGTGCGTGAGTCTGTGGTGTGTGTGCTGTCACATAGGTAGGCACACGTGTATGGATATGTGTCGGCAACCCAGAGGTTCTTACTGGGAACCTTCCTCTATCACTCCCTATTTACTACGGCATGGTTTCTCATTGAACCCAAAGCTCACCATCTCAGCTACCCTAATAGCCAGTATGCCCACAATCCCTGTCTCTGCCGTCGAGTGGCTGGGATTTATGGGCCCATGCTGCCGCACCCACCCAAACTGTAAATGGTTAATCATAGATGGAAGCATGGTTTATCAGGAAGAAACCCAGAACATGATCCTTTAACTAAATGATCAAAGTTAATAACATCAACACTATCAGAACAAACGCTATGTGTCTCCTAATACAAGTGACGTCCCTTAAATTATATTCCAGCCAGAGAAAGCATGTCAGGCATATGTGAAGTGGGAGTGGTCTCCTGTCAGGCATATGCTGGCAGACTACAACCAAAGGGCATCCCACACAGCGTTATCTTCTGTGTCTCCAAAACACCGAGGTCATAAAGACAAAGAATAGAAGAGACAATAAAAGATTTTGTTGAGCTTAGCTTAAATAAAGAGCTGGGTTACATAATGGGCTGGATTTCATTGTTGTTGTTGTTGTTGTTGTTGTTTTACAAGACAGGGTTTCTCTGTAGCATTGGTGCTGGTTCTGGAATTTGCTCTTGTAGACCAGATTGGCCTTGAACTCACAGACATCCTCCTGCCTCTACTGCTGAAGTGCTGGGATTATAAGCATGTGCTGCCACCGCTTGGCAATGGCGTGATTTCTTATATTATCCTTTCAGTAGGTTATGTATGAAAATGTCTTCATTGTTAGAGGTACAAATGTTTAGGGCTAATGATGATAGAATGTTAGCAAATAATCTCTCTGAAAAAAACCCCAGAGCACACCATATGATTTTTTTGTTAAGTCAATCCTCTTACCACAGGAAATGTCAAGCTACCAATGTGAAACTTTTTCATAACAGAAATTCACACCTCTGTGTGTGTGTGTGTGTGTGTGTGTTGGTATGAAAAGTCCAATGTTAATCATTTAGGAATCTGAGAATACAGCTCAGTGGAACAGTACTGATCTAGCATTCATGAGGTCCTGAGTTCAAACCCTAATACCACACGAAAATAAAATAAAATGCAAGAATCTAATGGAATGAATAAGAATTCTATATAAAATTATTGTTAATGTTCCAAATATTTAAAGATGTATGAAAACATTGCAATTCAAGAACATTTCAGTGTCACTCACAAGACAATTCTCCATATTCCTGGAACGTTCTTCCATGCTCTCCAGGACTACTGCACCCTACAGGAAGGACATTTTCATGCCAAACTTCAGAGACACAAAGTAAATTAGTCTATGTCAGTAAATTTCTCTTACATGGACACCTAAAAGTAAAAGTCAATAAAAATCTTAAAGAATAAAAAAAAGCCACTCCTGGGGGCCAAGTTCTTCTAGAAAGACAAGATGGTCTTGTTTCCAGTCAGTCCATCCCTGGAGGTTTTCTATCAACATGGAGCTATTGTTTTCCTGATAGAATGTAAGAGGAAAAAGTTTAGGGACCTAATTGAATATTGCAATTAAAAAATTAACAATAACTGGAAAAAACTTTTGGACATTTAGAACCACACTTGGCCCTGAGATGCATTCAATGTGAGAGACTGCACTTCAACTAAAGGGGTAAGGGATCCATTGCGGCCACAGCCTGGCTATTTGGCAGTTTGTTGAATCTCTCTTCTCTCCTCTCCTTTCCCCTCCTCTCTTCCCCTCTCATCCTTCCAAACCAGAATTTGAAAATTTCTAACCTCTCTAACTGGACTCATTCTCTTCTGCTAGTTCACATTTGTCAGTTGGGAGCCACTGTGAGGGACCCACGGCGAGAAAGAAGGAAGAGAAAGACTAGAAAGAGTAGAAGAGGCTAATACTGTTCCAACGTGTGGAAGCCACAAAGGACAGAGAACTTGAGAAGTTCAATGACCAATATCAAATGGTTTTATAATTAGGAGTCAGGACTTAACAGCTAGGTGATTATCTGTTCCATCAAGACGCAAGTTTTGTCAGAGTGATGACAGATGTAAGCCAGCTGTAAGCAATGAGCAGATGTCAGGGACAAAATGCATTGATTATCAGCTGCTATATAAGATAGGACAGAATCATAGAAAGACAGGAGGGCTCCTTAAAATCTGCCAGTCTGCCTGGCATAATGCCCTCTCGGATGCTCCAAGCAAATCATCCTTATC
>JAQHUG010000050.1:9305945-9318254 GCA_028555095.1 Dicrostonyx torquatus | reverse complement strand
GTCTGTAGACCAGTGACTCTGCATCTTCTATGCCTTCAGTGTCAGACTGGAAATGATGCGGTAACCAGTTTTGTGGGCAGAGAAATGACTTTATTGTCAACCTTTTCCAGTATATGAAACCGCTGTCGGTGAACCACTCAGCCCCTGCCATGTAACCTGTTCTAAATTTTCTGTAATGATATTCTTTATTGGTTCTGCTCCTTCAGAGAACCTAATATAGATGCAGACCATACCTCACTGCCTGAGAGTTAGGTATTTTCCCCATAGGCACCATAAACACTAATAAACAACATGCAATGGAATTTACATAAGAAACTACAGCACCTTGCTTTACAGTACTTACCTGGTACCAAGGACTTTTCAGAGTGCTTTGCATATTTTTAATCTTTGAATATATGCAGTAATAACACATATAGCCACTATTATTCTCCCCACTTTGCAGTATTAGAATAGGGAAACAGAGCCAGAAAGATGCCAGCCCAAGGACACACAATAAAGTGACTGTCATGAGCAACAGTAATGTTTGTTTGTTTGCTCGCTTTTCCTTCCTATTCAGCATCTTTTCCTTTTTTTCATTAAAAATTCATACAATTTATTTTATTTTTCCTTACCCCCAGTACCTCCTCCATCCTCCCCACCTCCCTCCCCACACAACTTTGATATCTCTCTCTCTCTCTCTCTCTCTCTCTCTCTCTCTCTCTCAACACACACACACACACACAGAAAAAAAACACAAAACACTTCCTATTCAGAATCTTAAATCTTAAATTTAGGAACTATTTGAAAAAAAAAATCCCTACTAGGAGGATTGAACAGTACACTGGTAAATTGCATATGTCAACCTGACTTGACTAACAAGTCCATTTGTTGAGTTAAAACCTGGTCTAGGTGCCATTGTAAAGGTATGCTTTAGATGTAATTAACATTTTAATCAGTAGACTTTGAGTACGGCAGATTACGCTCCTCGTTGTGGCTTAGTCCACCCAATCAATCAGAAGTCTTTCTAAGAACCAAGACTAAGATTCTTCCAGACAAGGAATTTAGCCTCTGGTTTGCAGGGTACCAACCATGGCATGCTCTGAAGCCTGCCCAGTGCATGTGGAATTCAGACACAAAAGCATCATGTCAGCCTAGCATGAATCACCAACCTGTTGGCTTGCTTTCCAGACGTCAGTCTTTGAGGCTCCCACAATCCCAGGAGCCAATTCCATAAGACAAAGTAGATATAATAAAGTGTCACGTTATTGCTGTTTCTCTGGGAAATACTGATAAAATAAGTAAGGACATTATCACCTTCCTCCCCAACCATGGAGACGTCAGAGACTGGAGGAGGGAGAGGACATCTGCCCTGGCATCAGTGTAGTGTCTAGAATGTGCTAGTGGCTGGTGTCCAGGGCCAAGGACTCCAGGTGCAACTTCCCCCACAGGTAACTTCCAAGGTTTTGCCCTTCACTGAATTCCCTGCTGCCCAGGGTTTCTGTACATTTCCTGAGACTAGTTTTCTAGCTAAAACATAAGATGTGTTCTTTTTCTTACTGGAGTTTATTTGTATATGAGGAAGCCCATTGGTTTCTGTTGCTTACAACACCCAAAGAAGACTGACACAGAGTGTCGAAGCAATGAGAGGGAACCCGCCATCCAGCTCCAATGCCTGCTTTCTCTCACATCTTCTAGAACTTCCCGTCTGTAAAGGACTTTCAGAACTGAGTCCAATCCTATAGATAAGGAAGCTGAGAGCTAAAATTCCATGAAGATGATGACTAAAATAAGAAAAAAGGCCAATACACAGAGAATTCTATAAAGAACACACTGTGGGGAGGCTGGCCAGATGGGTCAGAGGTGAAAGTAGGCATTGCTGTTCTAGAGGACCCGAGTTCAGCTCCCAGAACCACATCCTGATGCTCACACCTGCCTGCAGCTCCAGCTCCAGGGGCTGTGATACTCTCTGGCCTCCCAGGGCATCTTCACACACACACACACACACACACACACACACACACACACACACACAATTTTAGCAGGAAAACTCTGTGTGTATGTTATGTATATGGTTGTCACCCTAGGTATCAGCATATTCAAATTAGGATTTGTATCATGAAAGAGACAAACTAGAAAGGAACAGAACTACAAAAGGGGATCGGTGAGAAGGCTCACGAGGTGGGGACACTTACTGCCATATCTGACAACCTGAGGTCAATTTCCAGAACCCACACAGAATAAAGAGAGAACTGATTGTTCTGAGTTGTCCTCTCACTTCCACATTCAAATTTCTCTCTCTCTCTCTCTCTCTCTCTCTCTCTCTCTCTCTCTCTCTCTCTCTCTCTTCCCCCCTCTGTGTGTGTATGTGTTCCCTTCTCTCTCAATAATTGATTAAATATAATAAAAAAAATTTAGTTTCTTATTTTAAGCATATGAGTGTTTTGCCTACATACCTGGTACCTGTGGAGACCAGAAGAGGGCATCAGATCCCCTCAAACTGGAGTTACCAATGGTTAAGAAACTGCCATGTGAGTGCTGAAAACGGAACTTAAGTCTCTGCAGCCCCCTACTTAAAATAATTTTTTATTATTTAAAACAGCTAATAGATTCCTAGTATTTCACATTAAAGGATCACAGGGACAGCTCCCCACTCCTGCAGCAGATAATCCAATTAGAAAGCCTCTGTGAAGCTGAAGGACACTAGGCACAGACAGCAGTGGCAAGAGAATTCCAGTATCATTTCTTACCTACACTAGATAAGACCCCTCCAGTGCTAAAACTGAAGGTGGAACCAGGCCCCATGTGACCGACTTATTTCCAGCTTAAATAGAAAGTCCCTTCCTACTGCCTCTGAGGAAGGACATTGCAGCACGTGTTCACACCTTGTCAGCATTGATTTTTATTCCTTGGGTCAATTAGTAAATAAGAGCTCAAGACTTGAGCTCAAGTCTTGATGCTGTGAGAGGTGACCTGGTCACCTTGACGACAAGGAAGTGGTCACTGGGCTGGCAGCATATACAAAGTGGATGTCCTGGACAAAAACATGAACCACCAAAATGGACCATGTTAGAAATTATGAGTTGCTTATTTCTGGAATTTCTATTTCATACTACACTGGATTGCTAAAACTACAATAAGTGAAACTTCATTCAAGGGAGCCCTACTGCACATTGACAATAAAAGGATCATGTACTTCTATGCATTAAATCCTTAGACCCCCCACCCAACTCAAGGTACCTACTCCTAGCTGAGGTCCTAAAACCCAAATACATGCTCACAAAGTTAGAGTATGCCTCTCCAGGAGTGAGTCTGGATCAAGAAAAAGGACTATTGATAACAGATCGGAAAGTACCTATATAGAACAAATAGGCCCAATGTTGATAATGTTAAATCTGTTGGTCAATTACTGCCACACCCACAGCATGCCCAAGC
This sequence comes from Dicrostonyx torquatus, assembly GCA_028555095.1. Lineage (NCBI taxonomy): Eukaryota > Metazoa > Chordata > Mammalia > Rodentia > Cricetidae > Dicrostonyx > Dicrostonyx torquatus. The sequence continues at coordinate 9,314,843 of JAQHUG010000050.1, read as the reverse complement.
AGTGTCTCAACATCTCACTCTTCCATCCTAACAGAAGTTCAAAGGTTTCCAGATGCCAGAGAAACCTGCAATGAGAAAGGGAGTCTAGTTCTCAATAACCCAAAAGGGATGTCGCGTGTAAAGTAGACCCACTATTTTGATTGATAGCTTCTTCTGGAAAAGGCTAGGAAATTTGAAAATGCATCAAGCTGATGATGCTTGGTGGTACATTATGGATGATCTAGCCTGAGCGACATGATGATATCTGACAGATTTCAGAGAGGACATATTGTGAGGTTTTTATTTGTTTGTGTTGTTATTGTTTTGTTGCTGTTGATTTTTTTTTTAATTAACCTAAAGATGGAGAGTTGGGTTAGTAATCATCACAGCAAGTTTCTGGAAGGGCTGAAGGCTTGCCAAGAGATTGACATTCAAATTTGGCAAGATGAAAACTGAGCAAATATCTGTTAAATCCCTGCAGGATGCAACCTGTTGCTAATCAATGGGCTACAAATTAGCTTAGAATAGCCCCTCATTTAATACTTGAGTAATTCCCATTTCACTAGACCCACTGCCAACTAGAAAGAGGAAAGTGAGCGTCTCTTTTACCTTACTCTCATTAGCTTCATCAATGTGTTCATTGTTCAGCAGGCAATGGCATTTCTGATGAGGACTTCACATAGCTGCAAAGAGCATCTGTTGTGTAAAAATCCATTCAACAGAACTTCCCTGGTGATTACTTAGAAAATTTAAAGGCAGCAATAAATACCAGCAATTCAAGCAAATGCTGAGCATTGATCTAAATCAGGAAATGATAGAGGATGGGCCAGTTGTCCCAATTTGGTCTCATCCTGCCTCTTAACCTTGGCCAGGCCTGTCAGGTGAGACCCTCTAGAAGCAGCTGCCAGAGCTGGAGGCTCCAGAGAGCTACATGTCTGTGCCTGGTGGAGAAAAAGCTTTTGGCCGCTTTAGAGATGAGCCCAGAATGTGAGTTTTGGGGGCTTGGAGCCGAACGGGAAGAAAGTAGATGATCATGGGTGTTAAGTAAGTGGAGCCAGGAGCAATGAAACTAGCGATACATTCAAAAGCATTCCAGAAGCAGGTTCCCAAGGAGTGCTTGGAAGTGACTTTTCTGCCACTCAAACATCACCCTCCTGGCACCACCACACGGTAGCTAAAGTGTGCCTTGCTCATGAGTGGTGGGGGTGGGAGGGAAGATGGGACCAAATCTCACATTGAGGAATACATAGGGCAGATGGAAAAATAAAAGCCCTGGGGTCAAAGAGATCTCAGGAATAAAAAGCCAGGAAGAGCAAGCAAGTCGGTGGTTCATGAAGTCTCGGAGGTAATTCTTAAGTCTGAAACAAGGATCAATGAGAAAGAAAACTCTTACGACAAAAACCAAACTGTATTCTGTAAAGCAGTTTAAATGCAATTTCTACTTTGACATATTGAATTTATCATCCAAAAGCACTGGACTCCACTTTTAGTTTGGGGGGAGATTAGATAGATCAGGACACGGCCTCAGAACCAGGTGGCATTTTACTCTTTAATTTGTGGATCATCCGAGACACAATAACTTCTTCTCCTTGAAACCTGCAGGCTTATGAAGAACCTTGACTCCATTGCAGTCGTTTTCTTTGGAGGAGGTAAGAAATATGACGTGAGAAAGGCTTGGTTAAACCTGCCCTGTGCACGCTTCTGTTTGTACCCTTGCTTATGCCATCCTGACCCAAACTTCAGCAAGGCATGCAGACGTTTATTCCCATTTAATTATGTCTGCATAGGTAATCATTTCTCCTCACAGACCCCTTACTTGTGTCTTCTACTAGAATGGCGTTGAAGCTCCATTTCCTTTCCCTTTTGACCTTAGAAATTTTGTGTTTGAAAAACAGATCACTATCTCCCCTAGTCTACAGGGGGAAAAGTTAGTTCTTTTCATTGGGTTATTGTTTACTCTCTCTGTTTGCCTTTGCTTATTCTTCTGTCGGTACATTCACTAATAAAAAAAAAAGAAAGTCTTGTTCAATAACTGGTGGACTGAGTTCATTTTCACACAAATTTATTCATCTCACAGCAGCTACTTGGAGAAGAATTCTACAAAATTTGCCGACCTTGAAAGCCAGCTAGGGATGAGGAATGCTCAAACTCTTCATACCAAACAGAGAAATAGTATTTACAGCATATTGTATTGTAGATATTGGAGGCCATGGTATGCTTTACTGAACCATTGCTATCACACTCACCAACCTATTCCCTGTGGACCATGGGTTGATGACTCGACAATGACCTTCCAGTAGTCATTTGCTGCTAGACTTGATGTGGTGTCCAGCAACGTGGGAAGAGGTTCCTGAACTGACAGACTAGCTTAGTCGCTATGACCCACATGGCCAAGAACAGATGAATGAGATCGGGGAGGAAGGGTCTCGCCCTGTGGAACAAGTGCTGGATAAGGAAGAAAGGCAAGATAGACTCTGAGCATGTGGCTCATTCTCTTCTTCTAGTCTCATTCTCTTCTTCTGGTGGGCCTCTTAATATCACCTCTTCATATCTAATCTAAGTACTTCTCCTGTGTCATGTCTGTAATCCTCAAGACGCTCTTAAAGAAAAATGAAAGTATCATGATTTCTGGAAAGCAAAATGGAGAAGATTCCATAAAATTCCAATTGATGAATCTAACACAAAGGAGTGTCGCTACTCTTTTGTTCTGGAGCTGTTTCTGGGAGTTATCAAAGAAATAGATTCTCAGGGACCTTCTGGTCATCATCCAGTGGGGGTAGTGTGGCTGTTTTCTCATATTCATCTGTGGGCACAAGTAATGTACATTATTCTGGTAAATTACCATGTGTCATTTGACCCCATTGAGAAGCTGGCTCTGGAAGCCCTGTCGCCCCCTCCCCATTTTAGACTCAAGTTTTTTGGCTCCAAGCATCCTCCAAAGTCCCTCATCTGGAGATAGGCTGCCCACCCCCAACTCTGTGCAGGGAGAAATGAAAATGGGAAAACAGCCCAAGAATAAAAGCAGTGTGTCCTTGAGAATGGCTAGACAATGCTACTGCTTATTGAGTGATGTAAAGGCACCTCTTACAGGCTTGTGATGCAGGAGGCACATTCATCAAGAGGACAGAGTGGACTCTCCATTTGCATCACTCTCCGCCGAAAACTCCAGCGGACTGCCTCAGCTTCCCTGGTTGGTTTCTGCTAGATGCCTGTGAGCTCCTGGTTTGATAATGTTTCAGTTTTTGTTCTCAGTTAGGATACGCCAGTTATCTCTGATTCGTATTTCAGGTGCCCTATTTAATGATATCATACTGCCTGTTGCTTTGCAACTTACTAGTTATTCTTATATGCTTACTTACCATATACTTAGAAAACTCACTCAAACTCATTCAAAGCATGGCTATTGGTCCTTGGGACCATTCAGAACAGCATGCACTTGTAATTTAAATAACTAGATTGAAATCCCAACCAAAGGTCTTTTTCACAAATAACTTGCTCATCATTCAATTAGCCGTGTATGTGTGTGATATGTGTATAGTGTGAGTGTGTGGTGTATAGTATGTATGTGTGTGTATATGTTGTATGTATGTGTGTGGTGTATGTATGGTATGGTGTGTGTGTGCATGTGTTGGGGGAACGTATATGTGTATATGGAGTGTGGGTGGGGGTGCACATGTGCATGTGTGACACATACATTTATGGCCCAGCTACAGCTGCAGCCAGAGGTAACAATATATCTTACCTCTGTCTTGTATCATCGTCCATCTTGAGCCACAGGTGACAGAAGCTTGCTCTGGACTTGTCCCTCTCCACTGAGCACTCCTTTAATTGGGGCTCCCTGAGTCCCAGCTTTGGCAAGGTTTTTAGGGAAGCATATATTTCGGATTTAAATTACAATTCTCTCACCCAAGAATCTAGATGGGTATTACTAGAGGGAGAAGGTGGAACACATGACCACTGGTGGGCACAACTCTTCAGTGCCCTTCATGCCACTGGCTGCAGCTATAACCGGGCCATATAGTTGTGAAGATGCCCTTAAAGGAACACACTCTCCATCTCTTTCCTGCATCAGCCTGTAAGCACCTGTGCTCCTGCCCATTTTACTCAGTTGTCTCTCGTCTTTTCCAGTTAAGGAGCAATTCCTTTGAAACCCTTTTGTTACAGAAGAGGGCCTGCTTGTTCATCCCAGCTGCCCAGCTGCCTAGCCCCAAAATAACCGCACAGAAATTATATTAATTAAATCACTGCTTGTCCCATTAGCTCTAACTTCTTATTGGCTAATTCTTACATATTAATTTAACCCATTTCTATTCATCTGTATATCGCCATGTATCCGTGGCTTACTGGCAAGATCCTAACGGGCGTCCATCTCAGGTGGAGGATCCATGGCTTCTCTCTGACTCTGCTTTCTTCCTCCCAGCATTCCGTTTTATTTTCCTCACCTAAGTTCTGGCCTATCAAGGGCCCAAAGCATTTTGTTTATTAACCAATGAAAGCAACACAAAGACAGAAGGACCTCCTACACTCTTTCACCATCTTTTCTCTTCCCTCCTTGCCTCATTTTCCTCCTCTTCAAATGGAAGCAAAGAGTGTTCACTGACTAAGACTGCCAAAACACAGTGCCAGAAACAACAGTGATGTCTTGGCTCACAGTTCCACAGACTAGAAGTTCAATATCCAACATGGGACCACTTTCTTCTGAGGGCTCTAGGGAACAGCCAACCCCATGCCTCTCCTCCTAACTGCAGTCGGTGGCTTGTAGAACTGCTGGTCCAGGGTCTGCCCTTGTCTTCAGCTGGCAGCCCTCCTGTGCCTCTCTTCACTTCATATTCCTTCTGCATACATCTGTCCCCGTGCCTGGGTTCCACTTCTGTAAATACTCCACTTGTGTGGGATCAGCACACATCCTAATGACCTCGTATTACTCAATTAGCTCTAAAAAAGACTCTGCTTCCAAATGAGGTCACATTCTGTGGTCCTGAGGATTAGGAAGGACTTCATTGTCTTTTTAGCAAAGATACAGCTCTACTCATAAAATAGTTTTTGTGAGACGTAAGCTAATTGGTATAACTGAGTGCTTAGTTAGCAGAAATAGTAGTTGCATGTTCTACTCACAGAGTTAAACAATATATTTAACGATAGTATCTAGCAAGCAGCTTGGCGAACACCGCATTGCAACATACTGGAACATTTGCAAAGTTTCTGGAGACACAGAAAAATTTCTAGAAGGTTTAGAAGCGTGATCGTGGGCTTAAAGCTCTGAGTGAGCATGTGGGAGTTAATTCCAATAAAGATTATCTTAAAGAACTTTAGATAAGAAAAATAGAATTTTTGCTTATTTTTTATTTTTTTGTTTTTGTGACAGTGTCTCATGTATTCCAGGCTAGACTCAAATGCATTATGCATTATAGCTGAAGGCAAACTTATTTTCCTGATCCTCCTACCGCTCCCTCTCAAATACTAGAATTACAAGAATGCATCACCACATCAGGTTTATACAGTGCTGGGTGTCAAACCAAGGCTTCATGTATGTTATACAAGCAGTTTACCCACTGAGCTACATCCCCACATCTCCTCACCCCATTTTTAAAAATTCCTAAACTAGCCTTTACTTGCACAAAAAAACAAAAAAAAAAAAAAAAACCAGTGAATCATCCAGGCAATATTCTCACTACCGGAGAGCTCTGAAGTCAAAGAGAATCAAGGAGTAACCAGGAAAATGCAGAATACAAAACAGATGAGGGCCAAAGAATGGTGATGATACACATTACAGCAGAAAGCCAAAACATTCATCTGAAATAAAAAACACATTCATCAAGCAGGAGAAATAATTGTGTGATTCTGAGATACTCACGTTCCCTAAATTGTCTGAAGGCTGCTGAAGCTAAAACTGGAATCGGAAGAGAAGTTCATTCTGTGCTTTAAATGGCTCATGGCTGCAGGTTCAAAGAGAATTAGCATCTCTCCCTAAAATGAATATATAATTGCTTAGGGGCCAGGAGAGTGGTCACACAGGGATGTTCGTATTCTGTATACTCCATCAATAGCAGGCCCAGACATCTGCCCTCCTTGTTACAGCCTCACCATGTCACAACTACACAATCCTCTGACCATCTTTATATAAATGATACTTTGGAATGCTGGCCAATGAGTCTTTCTCCAACATTGTCTGGTATCCCCTAAGCCTCAGCCCTTATTTGCATTCATCAAAGGGAGCTTTCTGTAGCTACCAACTCAGTGGACAGGCTGCTAGAGCAATGAGGAGAGGGGCCCAGTCTTCTTGGCTTTGAGCTCCAGCCCTCTAGACTCTGTAGGGAGTAAATCCCAGCCAAGACAGGGGATCAAGGAGAAACTATAAGACCAAAGGAACAAAGTTTTCCGTCTCATACTCTAGATAGTTTTTAAAGTGTGAGAGAAAGAAGTCAGGGTGCTAATCCATGAAAACATTAGACATTAGTCTGTCCTCAAATGAATGGGACCTGGACTCTGTCCCTGGCGAAACAAACAGGGCTAAGAACCTGAATTGATAGAAATGAAATCTCTACCATTTAGGAGAATGGCAACTCGAAAGCCAGAAAGAAAGCAGAATTATAGGAAAACCATGTCTTCCTCAGTCGTATGCATGGGTTGATAAGCAGTTTCTCACTCTAAATTAATCCTGCCAATCAAATAACAATATGGTTATCACTATGGCCAAATGCCATGGCCCCTCTGTTAGAGAACCACAGATCTCTAACTGACACATTAAATCTGCACTCACAAGTGGAAACTAGGAAGAAAATTATTCTTCCCTGGCCCCATTTTCATTTTTTCCCCATAACCTTCAATTGACTATAAGATACTGCCTATGTCATCAGCCAATAAACAGTACTTTACCTACTGGGATGACTAAATAAAATAGTTGAAATTGGAACAATATCAAAAAACACATAACATCTGGTTTATAAATTGAAGCTAATATAACACAAAGCACAATATAGCCTATTGTCTGAATGCTCGCATTTTTGAGTTCAGGAACTCATTCATATTTTATATATCAATTTACATACACACATCTGTGCAGCATCTATGAAATGCTGGTTTGTGATTATAAATTTACAACCAAAATGTTGAATTCCCAAAAGTTTTTCCTTTTGATATTTCTAATTTGGCTTCATTTAGGCATTTTATTGCAGAAAAAAGTTTAAGAACAGTCTCTTACTCAATACATTCGCCTGGCAGAAGGCTCCCAAAGTGTAGGAAAGATATTAAAAACTGATACTCAGCAACCAACTTTGAAATTTTAATCCTATGGTTTAAGCACAAGGTCACTATTTCTAATGGGTTTCTCCTCTTGAAATTTTTAAATGGTTCACTCAGTCCACTTTAAGAGCCTGAAAATAATTGAGAGAAAAGGCATCTATCTATCTCCCCAGTTGTCCCCAACCTCAACCTCACACACAAATACATAAGCCCAACCCAATTAAGGATGTGCAATGCAGGAAAAAGTCAAGACTGAGAGGTTAAGAAATGCACTATTGATCAAAAGTCAGAAACTTTTAGCTGAGAGGAGAATTTAGGAATGTGACAGAAAACTCTAAAAATAGGAAATTTATTTCACAAGCTAAATGGTAGCAGCTGCCCACGCTGCGCCAAGTTCTTCGAGTTTAGTCTTCGCTTGCCAATCGCTACCCCAGAGGTGAGCTATAGGCTTCCAGGCTGAGCAGTGGGACCCAATGATGTGAAATCATGGGGCCGGTACCCCTAGTATGCACATTTTTTTTCCTTAGTAAAGATCACAAGATTTGTTCTCCTGATACTTCTAAATGTGAAATACATTTCATAGACACAGAATTGGAAGGGTCACTTTATGATGCAGGAGTCTTTGGTGTTTAAGGGCAAAGCCCTGTTGAGTTCAAAAAGAAAGCTGAGACAAGGGGAAAAAAACAGGAGAAGCTCAGAAAAGGGGAGAGGAAATAGCATCGTTCTATTCTTTCTAATGCATTATTTTCCCTCCAGGAAGGCAGACATAGATATATTTCTTTTCTTAAAAAAAACAGATTTTTCTTCACTTTGGTGGGAGATAGAATTGACTTATGAACACTTGATGCTATAAAACTTCTCCTGGGGCTACATTTCTGTAGTGCTGCAGGGTCACGACAAGTCTAGACTCAAAGGGAAAAAAGAAGCCACATGTTGGGTACTGATGATACAAACAAAATCATGCCCCATCTGAACGGAATCTTGTAAACGGCTGTCATCTAAAATCAGTATATTCCTTTCAAATTTCAGGTTGTAGAGGATTTTAATAAAGACACAGACCCCTCCTGTCTGAACAACATGTCAGCCCCTGTAGAACAGGTCTTCCAATTGAGCTGTTTTGGACAAGCTTCTGGAATTCACTGTGAAAATGTGGACCATTTTCGATATTGGTTATTTTCTTACATTAATTATTTTAGCTTTTTTTTAAATGGACATTAGTGTTCTGCCTACATGTATGTCTGTGTGTGTGAGGGTGTCAGATCCCCTGTGACAGAATTACAGACAGCTGTAAGATGAGACTGTGTGTTCATTTTCTGCCACCCAGACCCAAAATAATCACTCAGAAACTACATTAATTACAATACTGCTTGGTCTATTAGCTCATGCATATTTCTAGGTAATTCTTTTTTAATTGATTTTTATTAAGCAATACATTTTTCTCTAAGTTATTCTATATCTTAAATTACCATATGGTTGTGATCTACCAGTAAGATTCCACTCGGCGTCTGGCATCTGTCTCCTGCAGTGGCTACATGGCTTCTCTGTGACTCTTCCTATTTTCTCCCAGCATTCAGCTTAGTTTTCCCACCTAGCTCCATTCTACCCTGTTATAGGACCAAAGCAGCTTTATTCATTAACAAAACACATTCACAACATACAGAGAAGAATCCCACATCA
>JAQHUG010000050.1:9264172-9295652 GCA_028555095.1 Dicrostonyx torquatus | reverse complement strand
TGTCTGTATGTCGGGTGGCTGGCCCCCATTATCACCCTCTCCTCCTATTCTCACTCTTCCCTCTTCTCTTTTTCTCCTTCTATGTATTCTCTCAGCCTGGCAGCCCTGCCTATTTCTCTCTGCTGCCTAGCTATTGACCGTTCAGCTCTTTATTAGACCAACCGGGTGCCTTAGACAGGCAAAGTAGCACAGCTCTACAGAGTTAAACAAATGCAACATAAAAGAATATAACACATCATTAAACAAATATCCCACAGTCTAAGGATGTAACACATCTTTAATTGATAATCCCTTAACAAGGGTTTACTTGGCTTACACTTCCACATCACTGTTCATCACCAAAGAAAGCCAGGACAGGAACCTGGAGGCAGGAGAGGATGCAGAGGAAACAGAGGAGTGCTGCTTCCTTATTTGTTTCCCATGGCTTGCTCTGTCTGCTTGTAGCACTCAGGATCACCAGCTCAGGTATTGCCCCACCCACAATGGACTGGACCATCCCACATCAATCACTGATTAAGAAAATACCCTATACCCTTACCAGTAGCTTGATCTTACAGAGGCATTTTTCTAAAGGGAAGCGCCACTCTCTCAGATGATGCTTTCTTGTGTCGCATTGACAGAGAACTAGCTAGCACATTGGGGTAGTACAGGTCTATTCAAGCAAGGTCCACTATATGTCAGTCAGCTGGGCAAAGCAATTAATGAAATGTTCTGTGGAAGGTGCTAGCATCATGTACTGTTGACCATTTTCTTTTCTCTTGGAGGGGAAGCTGGGAGGCTGAAGAGGCACTTATTAAAATTTGTCTCATCCACCACTTCACAGTTAGCATTTTCAATTTACATTCTTTAGCTCATGCACCAGGTGAGAATTGTAAAATGATTGCACCGAGCCTTACTGAAGGCATCTATCTGAGTTCATATTTACTGGTGTAAATAGCAATTTAGCAGGGTGATGGTATTTGTTACATGTGAGTAATTTGAATTCTGTCAATTTTCTTTGAAAAATTCAGATTACAGCTGATATTAAATTCTCCATGAGAAGTCAAACAAACAGAAGCAGTGTGAGCTACGGAATGAAAGAAACCCAAACAAACTCAGAGGCAGTTTGGATCTGCCAGGTGATTTTATTGAACTTGGCATTGTGAGAAAAGGATTTGAAGAATACAGCCATGCCAAGCTATTGGATTTCCAGAGATGAATTTAGATTTGAGGCTGGCCAAGAAACACAGGGAGAACCCATAGCTGTTCTTTTTTAAAAGCATATTTACTTATTTTTATTTATGTGAAAGCGTATGTTTCCGTGTGAGTTTCTGTGCATCACCTGTATGCAGGTGCCCATGGAGGCCAGAGGACATCTGATCCACTAGGAACCAAACCCAGGTTCTCAGAAAGAACAGCAAGTGTTCTTAACTGTGGAGCCATCTCTCCAGACCCTCTTACAACCATTCTTCAGCATAAATACTGAATGCCCCAGCCAGCAGCATCCTGAGGGGCCTCTCCAAAAAGAACGTGAACTTTTAGATGGAGTCACCAGAGGGAATGTCATTCAGCAACTGGTCAGACTACTTTGCTGAAGAGGGAAATGAGGAGGATGGCTGAATCTGTGAATGTCACATCACTGTGAACATAGTCCCTGAGAGAACCACTTAAGAAGAGGAAAGAAGTATCAGAGAGTTCAGTCCACGGTTTACGTGGCACCGTGAACTTGGGTGGGACATCAAGGTGGTGGGAACATGTGGCAGAAGAGAGCTCTTCATATCATCACTGTCAAGGACCAGAGAGGGGACAGGAAAATGTCAGACTAACAAGATGATCCCAAAAGTTCATCCCCAGTCCTCCAGCTAAGTTCTGCCTAGTATGATTTCCAGAAATTCCGAAGAGAGTGTCATCAATCTAATATCATCTATTGACTTGTCCTTTAACACTCAAGCCTATGGGGGCATTTCATATTCAGATAATATCAATAGATAAGAGAAGTGAATGAAAGGGTTACAGCAAGGGAGACCAGAAGTCTCAGGCTGAATATATTCTAAGCAACAGAACAAAGAAGAACTGTATGCATGTTTGTTCTCAAGGATTTACTAAAAATGGTAGATGCTGAATATAGGGTAGAGGAGTTAAAAATCAAACAAATGAATAAGGAAGAATTGAATCCGACTGATTCAAGCAGGATAAATGGCTCTGATGTTAACTAGAAGAATCTGGAACCACCTGGAAGATGAGTCTCTGGGTACTGCTGTGGGAAATTATCTCGGTTGCATTGAGTGGGAAGACCTGCCCACTGTGGTTGTCACCATTTCTCTGGCTGGGATCTTGCACTGCATAAGCAAACAAAGGAAGCTAAGCAAGGAGATGCATTTGTTCATCATTCTCTGAATCCTGATTGTGTAGGCCATGTGACCAACTGCTTCAAGTTCCTATTGCCTTGACTGTTCTTGAACTAGAGTGCTTGGGGGTGGCATTTCAGCACAGCGACAGTAAGAAGACACTGGCCTATAAGCTTCCTTCCCTTGCCCACATTTTCTATCCCTACTAGTCTTCTTTGATTCCTGAATACGCCATGACATTTGTCAGCCTACAGTTGAGTCCTGACTATTTTTTCTACTTCAAGAATTGCTGGTAAGAGTATAAATTGAGACATATATGGATCTAATCTACATGGGTAGTAGAAAAAGACAAGATCTCCTGAGTAAATCAGAAGCATGGGGACCTTGGGAAAGGGTTGAAGGGGAGTGGAGAGGCAGGGAGGGGAGCAGAGAAAAATGTAGAGCTCAATAAAAATCAATTTTAAAAAAAGAGTATAAATTGGTGCAGCTATTAGTGGAAATCACTATGGAGGTTTCCCAAACAAATAAAAATACAATTGCCATATGACACAGTGCTCCCGCCCCTGAGAATACACTCAGAAGAATCAATATCCTGCCACAGAGATACTGGCAACTCATATTTTCAATGCTCTGTTCACAAAATAAATAAAATAGAACCAGCTTAGATGTCCATCTACAGATGAATGGACAATGAAAATGTGGAATCTTATTTAGACATATAGTAAAATGAAATTACAAAACCTGCAGGAAAATAGATGGACCTGGAAATTATTATATAGAAAAGCCCTCAATATAAGATATCCTTATTCTCATAGAGGTGAAAGTAGGGGATACACTTGAACTGATGGACACAATAATGGACTGTCTGAATTGGACCCTGGGATCACAGGCATTAAGACCAACAATTAATAATGGGGGCCTACTCGTGAAACAAAAAAGCTTCTGTGTAGTGAGGAACACCATTGTTTTAATCAATAAGCAGTCTACAAAATGAGAAGAAAAAAAAAACCTTTTTCAGTCATGTAACTGAGAGAGGATGAGTGTCTTGAATATACAAAAAAAGACAAGAAAATAAATAATTTCATTTAGAAATGGGGTATGGAACTAAACAGAGCTCTCAAAAAATGGAAACACAAATGGTTGAAAAGAATGTTTTCAGCATCTTTAACCATCAAAGAAGTTCAAATTAAAACTGCCTTGAGGTTTTATCTTACTGAGTCAGAAGGGCTAAGCTCAATAAAAGAAATGGCAAGCGCTTGTGTGTATGTGAGGAAAGGAAAACATTTACTCACTGCTGGTAGGATGGTAAATTGGGGAAGGCGCTCTGAAAAATCAATGTGGAGGTTCCTCAAAAAAGCTGTGAATAAATCTACTACATGCTCCAACTCTCCTACTCCCGGTGGTCGCACACCCAAATGACCCTCAATCCTGCTTCAGAGGTACTTACCAGTGTTTGTTCTCTATCCACAACAGCCAGGATACGAAAACAACTTCAATGTCCATCAGCTAATGAGTGGATGACAGTGTGCTACCCTTCCACAACGGAGTATCATTCAGCTGTTAGAAATTAAATTTGCAGGTAAATGACTGGAGCTGGAGGCAATTGTCCTGAGATGACTCAGATCCAGAAAGACAGACATCACATTTTCTCTCGTTTGGGGATGTTAGCTTTAAATCTTCAGATATGTTCATTTCATTTGGAGAGCTATCGGATGAAGAAATTAGTAAGGAGGCCATTGTGGAAATTAGGGAAGGTTCTCAAGAGGGGGTGATAGAGCACAGTGGTATAAATTATTAAAGGGGAACAATGGAACATAAAGGGTTAAACTAAAGTAGGGAGTGGGAGAGGAGGATAGAGGAAGAAATACAGAGAGTCTAAAGCTAAACATCTTTCAAAAAGTCATAGTTGTTTGGAAGCCCACAGTAAAAACGTCCTAAAACACATAGATAAACATAAATAAAAAGAGTTTAAATGGAACTACCCTCTAAAAAGATTGACAGTGTCCCTACCAGACCCCACAGGTTAACTAATAAAAGGACAAGTGCCAGGAATGGGCTACTCCTTTTAGAGTTGTTGGGTAGTGATGTCCCATAGACCCCAAAATATTTAAAGCTACTGTCAATGTCATTTTTTTTGTCCCCCAGAACTTGATGGTAAGAACCTATTGCTGAAGATACCATGTACTTGAGCCATAGAACACGGAAAAATCAAGCTGGTTTTCTCATGAAAGCTTCATTCCTACTAGCTCCTTTAAGGCTGGGAAGGTACCTATATACGCCACGAGCAGACAAGTCATCATCAGTCTTACCTAGTGCTGAGCCATGTGACCTATAATGACAACTGTCATGACAAGATAGGCCCACTGGTGCAATAGTGGCAAGAACATTATGAGAGTAACCAACTACTTTCTAATTGGATTCAAGACCTACTCCATAAGAAGATACCTATCCCTGGTACTGCTATTGGGACAAAGAACCCATGGATAGACAGGTCAGAGGCCCTAGTGAAGAACCTACTAGTAGTATGTTAAATGGACGTAGTATTAAACTGTCTCCTAGTGACTACCACTGTACCCATGGATGAACACATCTCTCAGTCCTCATCAGAGAAGTTTCTCTACAAGGTAGATAGTGCTTAACATTGTTCGCAATTGATCAACAAGAGAAGAGACTGTGGAATGCTTGACTCTAAGTGGGACATCTAAATCACACCCCTCCTCCCAAGGCTCAGAGATCAATGTGGAAGAGTAGGTGGAAAACTTACAAAAGCCAGTAGAGGCTGATGACTGAAAAGAAACAATGTGTTATAGACAGGGCAGGGCATCCGTACCTGGTGTGGGAGGTCCTTCTGTTTATGTGCTGCTTTTATTGGTTAATGAATAAAGAAACTGCCTTGACCTGTTGATAGGGCAGAACTTAGGTAGGTGGGGAAAACTAGACTGAATGCTGGGAGAAGGAAGGCGGAGAGAGAGATGTCATGGAGCCTCCACCAGAGTCAGACATGCTGAAACTTTGCCAGTAAGCCACTGTCACGTGGCAGTATACAGATTAATAGAAATTGGTTAAATTAAAATGTAAGAGCTAGCCGATAAGAAGTTAGAGCTAATGGGCCAAGCAGTGATTTCATTAATACAGTTTCTGTGTGATTATTTTGGGGCTAAGCAGCCAGGCTCCCTGCTCTAACACATACCTATGAACTCATAGTAGTTATGACAGCATATATGTGTCCTTTATAAGCTCAACCCAGACCAGATCCCAGCATGGAGAAGGGGGCATAGTAGCAATCCCATTTGTTGTTGAGAAGCTATTGGCTAGGAAATGGAGAGTCAGTTTTCTTTAATAACATGACCCTAATAGATCAGCCAAGCTCCAGGGGAAGGCCATAAATCCAAAAGTATATGGGCAGCAAAAGTAAACTTATTGCTGTTGTTTTACAGAAAGGGCATAAAGTTAGGTGGGTAGAAGAGAAAAGGGAAGTGGATCCAGGAGGAGTTGGAGGAAGAAGCAGATATAATCAAAATGCAACTATGAAATTCTTTTAAAAACTAATAAAGATGAAACAAAACAACAAAAAAAAATCAGCTTGAATCTGCCACCATTCTTCAAGCAACAGAAAAAACTATTATTGGCTCAAGCAAAATTAAAAATGATGCATAGAAATTCATTTCCTGAAACCCTAGCAGTCCCGTGCCGTCTCTAGCAGCTTCCTACCTCTGTCGCTCTTATCCTGTGAGACAAATAAGCTTCTCATTTCCCTTAACTCAGTTCTTCTTTGGGAAGTGAAGAGCACAACAGGCAAGAATTTACTATCCGGTGCCATTCTCATTGAGATAACCAGCCTGAAAAGAAAAAGGCAAGTCCAGAGAGAGAGAAAAGACTAACGGTAGAGAGGAAAGCAGAGACCGGAGAGCACTCCGGCTCAAGTTTCTTTGCAATGCTGTACAACAGGTTATAGTCACGAATCACTCCCCACACATTGTCAAATCCCAAACAGTAGCTCCAGCAAACAGGCAGTCAAGTGTCACCAGCAGAGCATATGGAATCCTGGAAACAGAGGACCTGGTGCCAGGGGTGTCATAGCCATATACTTAAGGCACATCTGAAACACAAGAGCAAAATCAAGCGGTTTGACTCATTCTGTCAAGGCAAATGTGAACTCAGTCATTGATTAAAAGACGTACAGTATTCAAACCTAGAGGCTCATGTCTGCAAGCCTAGCACTAGAGAAACTGAGGGAAGACAATCGCCAGGAGTTGGAGTTCCCCTTGAGCTACATGGCAGTTGCAGGTCAGACTGGGAACAGAGTGACACTGTGTGTGTGTGTGTGTGTGTGTGTGTGTGTGTGCTATTTAAGACATGTAAGATGTATTATTTAAACTCTTACCATCAGTTCATTAGATTTATAACTTCTGGTAAATCCAATTAGCCTGTTAGTTTGGATTTCTGCTACTGTGAGAAGACACCATGACCTGGCAACTCTTTTAAAGGAAAATATTTCATTGAAGCTGGCTTACAGTTTCAGAGGCCTAGTCTATTTTCATCATGGCAGGAAGTATGGGGGCACACAGGCAAACATGGAGCTGGAGAAGGGAACTGGGAGTTCTATATCCATATTGGCAGGAAGGAAGACTGTGTCACATTGGGCATGACTTGAGCATCTGAGACCTCAAAGCCCACCCCCTAGTGATGTACGTCCTCCAACAAGCCACACCTATTCCCAGAAGGCCATACCTCCTAGCAGTGCCTCCCTATGGAGCTGTGGGAACCATTTTTATTCAAACTACCACATCATTCATCTGAAAATTGTGTACCAAGTAAATAATTAAAAGAAAAAAGTGGGTGGGCAAGATAGTTTAATGAGTAAGTGTGCTTGTTGCCAGGTCTGACAGCGGGTCCCACATGGTGGAAGAAAAGAATGAAAAGTATCACTCCTGCAAGATGTGTTTTGCTCTCCATGAGCACAGCTGCAAACACTAAATAAATAAATGTAATTTTAAAATTAAAAAGAAAATAAAGGCAGCTAGCATAGTTCATAGCCCATAATAGATCCTCAATAACCCTTATTTCTCTGATAGAGCAACTATTTGCAAGCCTCCCCCTATGTTTCCTATACCATAGGTCATCGATATACTGAGAACTTGTTTTGTCAATCTAGCTAGCCAGGATGTAAAACAGAGTGTCACTTGCCCGATATTCTGTTGCTGTTCCTATAATGCCAAAATTCGCCCATTCATCTGATATTTAGGAAGCAGATAACCCACCAAGTCTCAGGATACCATGTTTCCCATGACCACATTCCTGCAGGCCCAGGATGTTTATAGCGTCATAGAATTGGAGACACGAGAGAGTCCAATGGCCGTTAACCTCCTGTTCACTGAAACTCCCTTACAACCATAGTTCTATGGTTCCTATTTGTAGCATCTAGCCTCTGCTGGGTTATTCAAATGCAGGTACATTGGTCATGAAAACATTGTAGCTCTAGGGAATGATGCTCTTTGCTTGCTAATGTCAAGAATTGCACCCAATCTATCCTTGCCAAAAAGTAGCTAACTGTTTATACACTGATTTCTGAATTTAGACCAAGCTTTGCACATTTCCCAGTCAAGCAGTTTGATTGTCGCCAGCAAGGTCTGTTCTCACTCTTTCTGTTTCTTAGCCCTACCCACTCAAAGCAAAGATGCAATATTCTACTTTGCAAAGCCCAAAACTCGTACTCAATTCTTGTGTCGGGGGTAGTCAGCGCCATCAGACCCTGAGAACTGAGGGTAGACAGAGGGGAGTTAGCATGTGAGAAATTGGGAGAATGCTACCAAGATGAAGAAGAAAGAAAAACTGAGCAAACAAAAAGGATACCTTTTGCTAGAGGATGGGTCAGCGATTAAGAGCATGTACTGCTCTTCAAGAAGGCCCAAGTTCAGTTCCCAACTCCCATGGGGGTAAACCCACAACATACACACACACAAATAAAAAATTTAGTCTTTTTTAATGAATACATGTATTCATAATTAGTGAAGTGTTACAGATGTCTTCCCCAAACTTTTATCTATAATCAGCTATAGAAACATGCATGAATTGCGTTATATATGTCATAAATTCCTTTGACCGAAGTAAGCATATCTAACAAATACTGCCTTCTGCAGATTTGTTGTTCTCTTACAAAGAAAGTATGCAATTTGGGATCTAATGACTTAATAGCACTAGGTCCCTGAGTTGATGAATCTATGGTCCACTTACTATTCTTCCATAGAAATCAGGTGGCTATACCAACTTAAGTAATATACCTCAAAGGTATTAACCAGGAAATAGTGTGAAACAACTCCTGTATTTCTTTCATGAAACTTGGCAGGAAACTTCTCTTTACTTTTCATTGACCAAAACTAGGTCTAATTGTCCACATCTAGCTGCAAGGGATGCTGAAAACTGCTTGTCTTAGTTAGGGTTTCTATTTCTGTGAAGAGACACCATGACCACAACAACTATTATAAAGGAAAATATTTAACTGGGGTGGCTTACAGTTCAGAGGTTCAGTCCATTATCATCATGGTGGGACATGGCAGTGTACAGACAGATATGGTGCTGGAGAAGTAGCTGAGAGTCCTACAACTTGCAGGCAACAGGAGTAGTCTGAGACACTAGAATTGGCTTGAGAATGAGACCTCAGAGCCCACCTTCACAGTGACACATTTCCTCCAACAAGGCCATACCTCATAATAGTGTCACTCCCTTTAAGGATCATTTTCTTTCAAACTATCACACTTGTCTAAGATTCTCAGTGAGGTGAGCTCATTATGTCTTTGGATGTCACTACCATATACCATAAATGTTAACAATAAGCTCTTTATCCCTTTTCTATACACTCAATAAATAAAGCAACTCATACCATTATAGAATATTCTAGATATTCCAAAATAATATTTAATATAATTTATTATAGGATATTCTAGTTATTCCAAAATAATATTTAAATCATTTCAAAAGAGTAACTGGAATATAAACTCTACAAAAAAAAAAAAGAAAAGAAACCAAGAGCTGTGTTTGTATTTCATAGAGACCAATATCATGTCTGACATACTACGGTAGTATTTTAAAGTAAACCACATGTCCTATTCAGAGATAGAAAAGTTTATTCAATGCCAATGAAGAATGAAAAACATTCTATCTGCTATTTATACACACACATATTGGCCACTTGCTCTCTGGGAAATAGTTTCTTGTTTTTGTGTGTGTGTGTGTTCTTTCTCCTCTCTTCAGGTCATCCATTAGTCTATACACAGAGAAGATCTCACTGACTGCATACTCTAACCCAGTGGTTCACAAGGTTTTCACAGAAAGATCCTGCTGGAATCACCAGAACGTCTTCCCCACGTCACTGACTATTACCTATTTTCACTGTTCCCAAGTCAGAACTTGGCAACTTACTTTTAAAAATCCTTCCAATTTCCTTTAAGCTTGAAATCATTAATCACACTAACAGTTCAATTAATAATTCGAACAATTACCTCAAAAAGAGTGAAAATATCTATTTTTAATCCAATTTTGCCATCAGTAAGAAACTTGAGCCTAGAGTCCCACACATGCTAGACAAGTACTTTACTGCTCCACTATGTCCCAAGTCCCCTGCTTTGATTTCTGGTTTTTGTTTGTTTTGTTTTGTTTTGTTTTGTTTTGTTTTGTTTGAGGAAGGATCTCACTAAGTTGCCCAGCCAGGACTTGAACTTATAATACTTCTGCCTCAGCTTCCCACAGAGTTAGGATTACAGATCTGTTTGAACTCAACCTGGCTCCATTTTCCCTCTTCCATGTTGAAAAGATCCAAGTATATTTAATAGATGGTTTCGAGTTGTTCCATATTTTATTCTTTCTTCTTTGTGGCCGCCGACTTTGCTCTTGGATCTTTTTAACTGTTCTATGTGACCCTACACCAGAGTTTTTGCCTTAAACTATTTGAAGCCCACTCTTGCACACCAATAGAGTATACATTATAAATCAACAAATTGATAGATAAATAAATATAGTAGTAGTAAGAAGGTCGCTTGTTTGTTTCCCAACTGCTCAGCCCTGAAATAATCACACAGAAACTGTATTAATTAAATCACTGTATGGCCCATTAGCTCTAGCTTCTTATTGACTAACTCTTACATATTAATTTAACCCATTTCTATTAATCTGTGTATTGCTACATGGCTGTGGGTTACCAGCTAAAATTCCAGCATCTGTCTCCAGCAGAGCTACATGGTTTCTCTCTGACTTTGCCTTCTTCCTCCCAGCATTCAGTTTAGTTTTTCCCTGACTACCTAAGTTCTGCCCTATCAACAGGCCAAGGCAGTTTCTTTATTCACCAATGGTATTCACAGCATACAGAGGGGAATCCCATATCATATAGTGGCTGAAGAGATGGCCCCATGGTTAGCAACATATAATGTTCTTCAGAGGACCCAAGATTAGTTCCCAGTACCCAAGTCAGGAAACTCACAACTGCCTGCAACTCCAGCTCCAAGGATGTGATAACCTCTTCTGGCCTCTGTGGGTACCTACACACATATGTGTGGTATAAGTGTACATACATGCAGAGAGAGAGAGAGAAATATTTTTAAATATTAGATAGTATAAATAAATATGTAGATAAATAAGACTCAAAGGTAAATGCACAAATGAACTAATACTAACTATAGCTGTCACTGCATGCATAAGACAAGTACAAAATCAAGCCAAACAAAATCCCAGAATACAAGGGGCTGTTCAGGAAATCCCACCCCAGTTGAGGTGCTACTGGCAATCGGTGCTCCTCTACAGCCATTCCTTGCCTTGTGGAACTGTAAACCACAATAAACCCTTTCTTCCCTAGCTTGCTTTTGGCCAGCAAATTTTATCACAGCAATAGACGATGAAGAAACTTAACACAGCATCCTTCGCTGTGATCCAGCAAAAGTACCACATGCTGATCCCCAGGCTAGATTCTATTAGTGGGACGTTTTCCTTTGGCAACGAAAAAGTGAACGTAGCTTCGGTTCATTGGATGACACATTTTTAAGTTGAGAAGGTATCAGTAAGACTATCTTAGTTCTCCAGAGCAAAAGCAACGTTCCTCCAAGGGAAGCATTTGCACATATTCCCACTATGGAATAACTCAGAACCATTAAATCAAAGGAAACTCCCGCTCTCGTTTCTGTAGGAAAGTTAGTGACCTATCAAGGGCTTCCACAAGACCATATAAAAGCAGGTTATAATTCAAATGTTTTCCAATAACATGCAGAACAAATACCAATTTCAGATTTCTCCTGAGGGGTATAATTAAATTGATTTTACATCATCTAAACAAAATAAGTAGGCCTGTGCCATATAGATACTAAAGCCATTACCATTCTTGTCGGTTGATACAAAAACAATTCTTGTGCAAACTTACATTATCAACAAAACAAGAGGCCAATGAGCTCATCTGTATGAACTGGCCATGTGAAGCTCTGAATTATTAATTCTATTGTGGCCATTGATGTAAGGTCTTTTTATAAAATCAAAAGGAAATGTCTGAGGAGCTTTTGAAAATTGAAATGGCCAACCTGCTAATCATAACCATCAATAACTATTACCAGAGTCCCAAAGTAATCTATCTTTGTCAAAATTAAACTGTCATTCAGAGCGAGTTGTGCAGAATTTCAGAGAAAGCACTCTACCCATTAAAGCCCAATATGTTTGCCACATAACAAGAATACGTCCTGTGGTGGAAGCAAAAAAAAAAAAAAAAAAAAAAAAAAGGAGCCTGGGAAACTGTTTGGGGATGACTGGAAGACCAGTTACTCAGAAACTTTGGGAAAAATGGTAAATCTTTCTCACATAACTTAAGATTTACTTTCACATATCAGAGGTCTTCCCCATTAATGCTTGTTTATGTAGGCAAATTAGAAAACAGAAGGGGAAAGCCATATACGTGCCTGTCTCCCAGCGGTAATAACTGCTGTTCACCTTTGGTGTCTCATCCTGCACTATCGTCTACCTATCTTACATATCTACCTATAGATCTGTGGATTTATTGTACAATAATAACGCAGAGTTTTATACACTAAACTATTTTCACATGAAGGTATTTTGGGATTCGATGTCGGTATGTTGTCATCATGCACTACCACGTGAAGTTCTAGTGTTTGAACTTGATATTGCATTTTTCACTTAACCATAAACCCACAGTTTCCTGTAATGTTTTAGTACAAGTGTGGGTTACACGGTATGCAAATCGGTGTGAGTGCATTTCTCTTCACAAATTCGTACAGTTTCTTTACGGTGACTCGGTTAAGTTTGTTTTCCTGTAGCTTTACTTTTGAATACAAGGTACAAGATTAGCTCTACCACATTCGTGTGTGTAGCACCTATTTCCCTCAACTCTACCTCGGTACCTGTTAACCGGTCCCTCCCCAGCTCTCCCTCCTTCCCTCCCCAGCTCTCCCTCCTTCCCTCCCCCAGCTCTCCCTCCTCACCACTCTTGCAGCCGCTGGTAGCAGCTATTCCACTCCCAGCTTTGATGAGATCAGCTCTTTGATTCTACATGTGAATGATCCCTCAGAGGGCTTGTACCTCTGCCTGACCTAACGTGATGCTCTCCTGCAGTGTAATACCCAGGAGAGATCCTGCATTACCTTGTGGTTTAGTGAGTCCATTGAATGCTGTGAATAATCTCGTAAGCTTTGTTCTAAGCATATAATTGCTTGCTTATGATCATTTCCTATAAGTTTAATTTTTTTTCCAAAAAGAAGGTACACCATCAAGGATTTGGGAGCGGAGTGTCCTGACAGAGCTGTGCCCATTTAGGCTATCACGAGCTCTCCAAGAGACAAGCGATGTTCCTGCCACTCTCCAGCTTACGGGTCTTGGCTTTCCAAATATGAATGGTCTAGAGTCTGAGCAAGTCTCCATCCATTAAAGGGAAAGGAGATCCAAGAAGTTAGATGTACCCAGGAATTCTCCCAGAAATAGAGACTGAGAAGCAGGAATGGAATCCTGACTGGTTTTCAAGGTCACAGCACCCAGAGGCAATCTCAGTTCTTCAGCACAAATTTATTTAACCTGAGTTACTTTGAAGTTGCCTGAGCTATGTCTGTGCTGACTTGCCAGAAAGCCTGTGGTCTGAATGGACTAGTTGTTGAACGCAAGTTCCTCGAAGCCCCACAGTAGGTTGCCCCTTGCTGAATCAAATAATACACAGGTATCTGCAATTTGCCAAGTGGCTTCTTGGCATCAGATTGCTGAAGCCCTCTTCAGCATAGAGTGTTGAAAAGAAAGAGTTATACTCACTCCCGAGTCTTTGAAGAGAACTTAACCTTTTTGCCTGAGGATTTCCGATGTATAAATTAAAGGAAACCAGTTGCAATTATTGAGCATTGTGAGAAACAAATTGTGAATGTCAAGGCTGAATCCCACCGACAGCAGCTGTGAATATCTCTGTAGCTCCAAAGGGTCTATATTAACTAAAACCTTTCTTTGCACAGTAGCTGAGGTCAATAGGCAAAGATATTTACCTTGGTTCTGTAATTCTACAACAAAAAGGTCTCCAGGGTTTTGAGATCAGGAAACTGAGAAATGGGAGGCATGCCCTTTAAATACCAAGGCCTAATTGCAAAAACGTGAATATGCAAATCCAATTACATACATTTAGGGATTAGATATTAATTGGATCTTCGTTGATATAAATGGCACAGACAATTCTTCTATTGGAAGTGATTATCATTTTCCATTTTGGTATTTGGTAATAATTGATAAAATACCACAAGTTCCCCTTGCTAGGTAATTTGCCAAAATGACACTGCAGGTCACACAGATTAAATATCTTTGTCCTGAGCTCTGGGCAAGCTGTACACTGAAACTTTACTTGAAAGGGATAATAAAAACAATTAAATAATATCAATATGACCTTCAAGCCCAGGATCTATAGCTGTGACCTAACTGACAGTGAGCGATAGCCACAGCCAATGGCAGTGAACACTCCTATATAATTTACGAACTATGATGTGGGGATTCACGCATCCTCCTCGCTCACTAATATTAATGTGGGGTCTTTGAGGACAGCAGAGCTTCTCTCAGCTTTTGGTGTGCTTACTCCGGGAGCTAGGGTGCAGGAACATCAATAGCCACAAGGTCATCCGGAGCCAGTGGCTTTCCAGTCCATTTTCTCGGGTCAGAGTAGAACACAGTGAGCCGAGTAAAGGTGACTTATTAAGGGAAGGTAAAAAAGTGCTCCTGAGGGTGGAAAGGGCTCCAAGGGAGGAATTCTGATGCTCTGCCCTGCCCACTGGCCTTCTCCATAGAAGATCTTTTGGAGGGAACCAGATCGAGAACGAGAAAGCTAGACAACGTGGGCAAGATGTGTCTGTCTTTTGTAACTGCATCTCCAACATGACTTGCTTCTAAGGAATAAGAATGTAACACAAATCTAACTCTTTCAAACTGCGTGACAGAGAAGCTAGCACTGCTGAGGACAGCTTCTGCCACCTGACCAGAGAGGCATTGAACCTCTTAGTCTAAAAGTTCTGCCAGCAGCTGTGTGAATGAGTTTAGAAGCAGATTCTCCCCCAAATCAAGCTTTCATATGTCCCTGGAAGCCCTGGGTCAATCTTCTTAGCACATCATTGGAACTGTGAGGCAGGACCACATTACAGAGCCACACTCTGATGGCCATCCTGCATAAACGAGGTGAGAACCAACATTTTAAGCAACTAAATCTGAGGTCATTTCTTACTCAAAGTCAGATTGCAAAAGTACTAAGGAAGCCAGAGGGCAGAAACCCCAACAGGGCAGCACAGTATTTCTCCCCTGGCTCTGCTTCACACCTCCGATGAACTCCTGATTCACACCTCTGATGCACTATGAGAGCAGTCACAATTATCTTAGTATGAACTACCATTACGTTTTTCTTTTCTCTGATAGAAATGCATTTGGGTTTTATCTCAAATGAGGGAATAAAACAATCGACGAGTAAGTCAGAAAAGATTATCTTTAATAAAAAAAAAAAGAACCTTTCCTGGAACCTCTGAATTAGCATCGCAGAATGCAGACCAAATCTTTGGCCCCAGTTTCAATACTTTTAAATCTTCTCATTTGTTTCGCAGCTCATCTCTTCTCCCCTGCTGACTTTCCAGCCAGTCCATCCCCGCCTTGGTGACATAGCTCTAATTTAAGTTTCTATCAAAACCCATTATGATTTCCACTCCACTGCCCTTGAATGCTGCTGAATTAAGATACCAGCATAATTAATGGGCCACCTTGCTAACACCCTTGCTTCTTCACATTCCAGAGAAAATGTCAAGTCACATTTTTTCCTGTGGAAATCAGGACAACTAGCAGCTTTCACCGTCCCTTATAAATTAGTTAAGAAGTATCAAAAAGCAAAGACATTCGAAGGCAGCAAATCCAATGGTCTGTTCACATAACGCACCCCTAAACAGACTCTTTTTAAAAAATACCTAAGGGAGTATGCACGTGTAAAACTAAGAATAACACATGAAATACAAAAAGGATTTGAGGGTACTTCATCAAAATATATAAAAGCAAACTGATCTGATGCAAGTCCATTATATATATAGTCATCTCTGGGTACCTTCAGGGAATTGATTCCAGCATAGAAACCCATATCAGGATCTGCAGGTGTGACAACCCGAAAATGTAAGTCTGTTTCCACAGTGAGCAAAAGTCAGAGAGTTAGAACTTTCCTCTAGTTCCTTCAAGGTTATTGTGCTTCAGCCACAAAACAAAAGTCCCAAGGAAGTGTTGGTTCAGGGTCAGAGAGTGCTGCTCTTTCAAGGTTATTGTCTGCAGGTGTGGCTACTTGCCAGCCCTTGTGCTCCAGGAATAGGGAAGTAGATTCTTCCCACCTCTAACAAGAGTCTAAGGCTGCAACTAAGTTCCAGTTCCCTTTATGGAGATAACTTGAGATTCCACCCAGGGAGTGGTTTGCCTACAGAATGTTTTGGTCTAGGGTGTAAGCACTACTTGGTGACTTGTTTTGTTCTAGCAACAGAATGTTTAACCAGGAAAGTAGCCTGTGACTTTCAATTGGTATGTTCATTTCCTTGTATCATGTTAATGCAGTCTTTTGTCTTACTCCTACCTTTTGGGGTCAAGAGGTTTTAAGCAGTTGGAAATTAAACAGGGGTGAATTTTCAGTACTCACTGGAATTCCCTGCCAGTACTATCCTATATGTTTCTCCATTTTATTATTTTCATTCACATCTTTATATTCTTTACTATATTTCTAATCCCCATACCTTTACCCTGGAGAGGGGTATTTTTGTAATGGCTGGTCCCCGACATGCAGGGGACCAGTTAGTTCAATATAAAAATTGTTGTGGTATTTGTGTATAACTTATACATACTCATGAATACTATAGGGCATCCCTAGATTACTTACAGAGCCCAATCAAAGGCAGATGTTGGCATTGTTCAAATAATGATGCAGAAGCAGTCTGTGTACCCTCAGTACAGGCACCATTTGGTCTCACACTAATTGAACCTGAAGTTGTAGCATCCACGGGTACAGAAGTGCCCAATGCATTCCCCAAAACAGACCTTAGAAATTCTGGATGAAATAAAATAAAATTCAGGCTATATAGTTGGCTCAAAGGTTAAAGGGATTTCTGTGTAACAGCAAGGATCTCAAATCCCATGAGAGGGATTTGTTATGGATTTTTTTATGATGGGTGGGCAGTATTATGGTTTGGATAAAAGGCTGCAGGTTCCCAAGTAGTGGCAGTGAGCAACCGGCCAAGAGACCATGCCGCAGGTCCTCGAGTGGCGGCAGGCAGCAGACCATGAGCCAGTGGGTCCTAGACAGGGTGGTGGGTGAGAGACTGAGATGGATAGACATGACACAACACTACACCACAGGTCTCTGAAGGCAGCTGGTCCCGGGCAGGGAGCCATGCAGCAGGTGAGAAACAGAGACATGGATAGGCATACCATGCAGAATGAGGTTGGATATTTATTTAGTGGGTTATGGAAGGGAAAGGGAAAGGGAGGAGAGAAGGGGGAAGAGTAGAGAGGCAGAGAGAGAGAACCAGAAAGAGGTGGAAAGGGGAGAAGTGGTGAGAAGGGAGCAAGGCAGAAGCTGCCTCTTCAGGAGAGACTGAAAGGAAGGACTCAGATGGTAAACTGAAGACCAGCTTGCCTTGGTGAACTGGCTTGTCTCTTAATGGGATAGGACAGACCATTATAGGCAGGACTGCCTGCCTGCAATTCCAGCCTCAAAAAGGAAGACAGAGGATCTCCTAGAGCAAACTGGGTAGCCAGTCTAGCTGTAGCCACGAGCTCTGAGCCTCAATGAATAAAGGGGAAAAGCAATGGAGGGTGAGTCCCAACATCAATTCTGGGCCTTGACATTGACACATGCACACACACACACACACACAGGCAAAAACATGTGCATGCACATACATGAAAATGGAAGGTGAAGAAAAATAGAAGGTATAGATAATCCAAAACTTTAGCTAAAGCAGGTAATTAAACACAAAACTCACCCTTTTTTAGTTAACACACAGAGGGAATACACATCCAGAGAGTAATGGCCGCAGTTTACTCAATTGCAGTGACATTTACACTAGGCAAATGGCACTCATGGAATGAAACTGAGAGGTTGAGGATGGAAGGGCTCTTATGCCCAAGCTGAGGTCCTGCAGGATGAGGCTGACATTTGAAAACTCTGGAGGAGTGAGAAACCCACCACACCGATGTATTCCCAAGTGGTTGTGACAAATGACCACAAACACAGTGGCTTAAAACAACAGAAGGCCATACTGAAAGCCCAGCATCAGAGATAAGCAGGACTTCATCCCCTCTGGAGAGGTCAACAGGGAATCCATTATCAGGATTTCCTCCTTTTTTTTTTTAACATGAAAGCTTTATTAATCCTTTGAGAATGTCATACATGCATCTAACTAAAGAAGAAATTTTCTGTGCAGCAGATAATGGCTAATACAGAAGCTTATGACCAGTCGAAGTGTATAGACTACGAGTCTATGGCATGCTCAGCCACAAAGGGATATTTGCACCACACTGTTTCCCAGGGCTCAATGACCAGTCAAGGAGAGGGGCGCAAAGATTGGGAAGAGTCAGTCGGGGTGGACAGAGTGAAACAGCATCTTCTAAGCATGACAAGACCCCTGGGCTCACCAACAGCTGTAGCTGCCTGTACAAACCTACACAAGGCCAAGCCAATCAACATCTAGCATGAAAGGGGTGAGGGACTGACGATCCCTACTAAGGAGCTATTGACAGTTGATGGCTTCTGGGAGAGAATCACTTTGTTCTAAGAGTGTGGCTCTTAGTAGGTCCATCATTCTCCAGAGGATGCCCCCCACCTCTGTGTATATATAGACAGTTCAAATTGAATGCTGTGGTTTTGTTTTTTTAAGGAGAGGACATGACATGGATGTGAGAGGGTGAAGGTCTGTCTTGGAGGAGTTACTGGCAGGAGTGGGGCAGGAGTAGGGTATCTGCAGCAGCTGTTCTGTAGCCTGTAGTAGTAACACACCCATGTCTCCATCTACAGGGTCTTCCTTGTGTATCAAGTCTTCCAGTGAGATCTCCCCCTGCCTCTATGCTGTAAGGATGCCTATCTATTAACTGAAAGACCACCCAGTGATCTAAGATGAGCCCCTCCTCTCAAGAACCCTGACTAGCACATCTGCCACACTTTCCCCAAATACGATCACATTTTTCAAGCTCCAGGAATTAGGATGTAGCTATAGCTTTGAAGTTGTCACTCAGACCACATTGCTATGGTATTTTCCTCCTGTGTGTGTATGTGGTGGGGATACTCACGTGTGCACTGGTACACACACCCATGCATGGGCATGTGGAGATCAGAGGTCAACATCAGGTATCTTCCTCAGTCTCTCCTCCACCTTAAGTTTTGAGTCAGAATCTCTTACTGAGCCTGGAACCGTAGTGATGGATAGACCCCTGAGATCCACCTGTCTTCCTTTCCCCAACCCCAGGATTACAGATGCACACTGCCTGGCCAGATTTTATATAGGCTCTGGGGCTCTGCACTCAGAATCTCCTGCTCGTACAGCAGGCATTTTGCCCTCTGAGTCATTTCTTCAATCCTATGATGTTGTCTTATCCCAAGCGAGGCAGGGAGCTAGCTGGAAAGATACCTCTGCACAAAGTGAGGTACCACAGTCAATTTCTAAAAGTCAACAAAAGGATGAGAATAAAGACATGATCCATAGTCAGGAGGGTGACTTGGTAGTTGGAAGTCTGCAGCACACTGTGATACAGGAGGAAATAAGGGTCTTAGAATAAAGAGGACAAATAGACATACATAAGGCAACCTGGCTTGAGTGCAGGGTTCAGATGTGTGCAGAGAAAAGTGGCATGGATTGTGATCCCAGACACTGGCATCATCTCTCCAAAACCCATGAAAACCCTAAAGTCTACCACACTGTGTAGACTCCTCCATAGTTCAGGGAGCTCTTGATTCCCACACAAATGACTGTGCTCTCTCGACATTAGAAGCCATGGTTCTCCTTACAAGAGCAAACCCAGTCCATGCTATAACTGAGCCATGCCAGCTGGGTCTCTTACTTTTATCTATATTTTTAAAATATTTTATAGTTATTATTGTTTGCTTGCATGCATTCATGTGTGCCACATGAGTACAGGAATCTGCAGAGGCCAGAAAAGGGCATGAGATCTTCTGGAACTGGGGTTACAGGAGTTGTAAGCCTCCATGTGGATGTTAGAAATCAACCCTGGTCCTCTACAAGGGTAGCCAGTGCTCTTAATTGCTTGGCTATTATTCCTGCCCTGGATTCTTTACTTTTAAAAATCAAGGCTCTACTAATCCCTCTTGAGATGGCATTCTAAGAACACGATGAAAACTTAGGAGACAGTGGAGAGATAGATGAAGGTTGTAGATATATTTATAAAGCGTATAATGTACAAATATATGTATGCGCATTTTCATGCTCCAACTATTGCAATCAACACAAAAGCTGGAAGATCCTTCTGGATAATCTGTCTACTTTAGATATATTTGGACTGGATTGTTCTGTACTACAGAAAGCCAGGCTTCAATATAAATGCATCACTATATACTCAATATAAGTATCAAAGGGAAAGTATTTTTTAATATGTGGAAACTCACTGACATTCCCTCTGGAAAGTCATTTCCAAGCACCCTTTAAGAAAGTGAATGTGTAATGGAAATTTCATGTCTCCTATTCACAGATTCCGTGCCACTGTGTTTCCTCGCTTCTGGAAATCAATAGAGGCGATTAATCATCCCTCCTGCAACCCAGAGTCCGGAACTGTTTTAAAGGTGAAGTGTTGAGTTTGAGAGGGATGTGCAAAGAATGTACCCGCCTCTGAGAGAAAAAGCTCTCTGAATTACAGGTGATGGCCATGGGTATCTCTAGTCACCGAGTAACAGTAGCCAGGTCCCCAGTCTCAAAGAAGAGAACTCAAATTTCAAGGTGTCACAGTGACCAGTATAATTCTCACACCATAGGCAATGAAGTAACTACAGCTGGGATCTTTTCATTTACATGTTTTGTGTGTGTGTGTGTGTGTGTGTGTGTGTGTGTGTGTGTGCTTGTGTGTGCGTGTGTGTGTGCAGGTGTATGTGTATACATGGGTGTGCATAAGGGCCAGAGGTCAACCTTGGATCAGCATCATTCTTCAGACACCTCTCCACCGTGTATTCTGAGGTAAGGTCTCTCACTGGGACCTGCAGCTTACAAAGCCTCTGGCTGTTCAGACGCTCCCAGGGATCTGCCTGTCTCTATCTCCCTCACAGCAAGCACTATACTGACTGAGCTATCTCCCAGTGATCAACTGAGCTCTTAAACAAGGACTCTGGCCTCCAAATCATGTGCCAGGAACAAGATGCCTGGAGGTTACTGCTGTGGTTGTCTGTCTTTCTTCTCTTTGCCTTGCTGGACTCCTCAGAGTCAGTGTGTAATGTCATGGACAGGGCACAGGGCAAGCATTGACAAGAGCACATGAGGCAGGAGAAGCATCCTTCCTGGGGGTCTGTACTTGTCAGAGTAAGAGTCAGAGAGAGGATCACAGGGAGACTTCTGCAAGCTGCTAAGCCTTTCATCTGGGAACCTTGACTCGCCCAGACTCACGCAGCATAGAGAGAATTGCTAACTCAAAGAAATCAGGTGAATGGATGGTTACATTCAGAGCTGCCATTCCCAGGCTCTAACACTCATCAGGGCTACTGCAGGGCTTGTTCAAACCCAGAGATTCTTATTTGGTCCTGGGCAGGGATCTAATGACCGCTATGTCTGACAGTCCCTCACATTTCTGATTCCACAGATCTGGGACGGGATGGCAATTTCCATTGCTAGTTCTTGGGTGACACAGCTCCTACTGGCCCAAGGATCACACTCTGAGAAACGCTGGTTTAAGTCAAGGAGCTTTTGGCTAGATAGCAAGTATCATTCTTCAACTCAGTGGTTAAGTGTATATAGTGTTCAGGAAGGCGACCAACTTTCATTCCCAGCACCAACGTCAGATGGCTAACTACTTCTGTGGCTTCGGCTCTGACAGGTTCAATGCCTCTGGTTCCCACTGCATGTGCACTCACCTGTATATATCCAACCTTATCTCTCATCTGTCTATCCACTCTTACGCGAGGAACTGTATTAAAGGGTCACAGCATTAGGAAGGTTGAGAACCACTGGCTTAGAGCCTTTGCTTTCCACTCATTTAGGCATCCGGGCAGGAACAACCAGAGGTATTAAATCCAAGACAGAGTCCTGTTGGCTGCAGCAGCTGTCGTTCTACAGTACTGATCAGCAAAAATACACAGTGTCAGCAAAGGACTAAATGGTGCCACTAGAGGGACTTTGAGACAGCTGCCTTAACACAAGACACTCATGGCAGGAACATGAGGAAGGTGGAAATTAACGAAAAGATAATGCAGACAGCGTACATGTAATCCTTCCTGTTTGGCTGCAATTCTCTGTTTTGTTTGGGTTGACTTTCTTGGATTGCCCTTAAGAAGAGGCCAGCATGGCAAGGAAACATCATCCGCCAGATGAAGGGAAATGCAAGATTTTAAAAAAAATCAACTCTTCAATGTAAATTAACTCACTCAACTGAAGGAGGGGAAGTCACTGCCAAGTAGGGCAACTTCAAGTTGCAATTAAGGGTAACTCTCCATGCTGTGGGCTGAGTGGCATATGGTGCCTGTCCCCGAATCCAAACAGCTCATCAGGAAGACACTTTAATTAGTGCACACTCCACACTCAATGATGGTGCTGTCGCATCTCCAGAGAAGGGCAAGAGGCCACATCTGAAGTCATTGCCCTTTTGCCAAACTTTTCAAATGCACACTGCCATTCCTCCAAAAAGGAAAAGGTGAAATAGTTCCATTCTTCTTTCACTAGCATGCCGAACAAAGGCTTCTGTGTTTCAGAAGGCTATTGATCCAGCTGACGCACTCATGAGCAAAAGAAGACAGAGGAAAATGATTAGATGGCTTTTCCTCCAGCTGCTTATGATGAGACTGGAAAATTCTCTGATACCTCAGCTAAAATAACTCAAGTTTGCTCTCTCCAGCCCGGGGCCTTCCTCCCTCTGAAAAATTCTCTGGTTTCTCCCCATTGTTCCCATGACATCACAGACCTGGTTGAGAATAGAGAGCTGGGCTCGGTAGATAGCTCAACTGGCAAAGTGTTTGCTTCTCAAGGGTGACAACCCGAGTTCAACACCCGTCACTCACACAAAAAGCCAGGTGTGGTGGCACACTTGTAATCCCAGAGCTGGGGAAGGAGAGAAAGACAGGCAGAAGTCTGTTGCTCATTGGCCAGTCAGCCTAGGAGACACTCAGTTTCAGGCGGTGAGAGAACAGTCTCAAAACAAAGATGGGAAGAGGAGGGGGAGGAGGAACACACAAACTGGAATCCTGCTAGCCTGCAGAGCAGCAGAGAACAAATTAAGGGTGAATTTAATAAGAGAACATGAATTTAATAAGAGAACATGAATCGCGGTGGAAGGGACTGAGTCCCCTTTCTAGGAAAATTGGAAGGTTCAGAGTGACAGGGCATGTTTTCTGAGACAGCTGGCTCTCTACTGGTTTCTGTCAGGACACGAGGAGAACGCAAGTCCGTGACACCAGTAATGTACTCTTTAGAACACAAAGGAGTTGGGTGCCCTGACGTTATCATGAATGGTGCTACCACAAGCATCCATGGAGGCAGAACAATCCTCAGACCGTACCAGTTTTTTTTCTCGTGAACCCTCGATGTCCTACAGAATTTCCACGGCACCATCCCATAATCCTCTCCGGGATGGGAAACTTACACCTTCCCATTTCTGCTTGAGAAAGTAAAACTCTAAGTGACCTAAACAATTTCCTCCGCTGGAAGACAAAGAGTAAAAAATGACTCTTGGCTGAACAGTCAGCTTGAGAATAATTTATGGCAGCTAATTAAACCTTAGCCTGATATTTTCTATTTTTAAAGGGGTGGCCAATTATTTGCTCATTCATTCCCTGGATGTGCTTAGGAGTGCTTAAGTACAGTGTAAGATGTCAAATAGAGGTGAGCGGCAGCCTGGGATTAAAGCAGTCGCTCTGCCTGGGGCTCACTTTCTCTTGGTTGGTTGGCCGCCGTGACTTAGAAATGAGACCGCCATGCTCTGATGCTCCGTGCTTTTTCTCAGATTTCATTTTAATAACTTTATTGACATGTCAAGGTAGGCAAAGTTGTCAGAGGTGGTATCAAACGGCCAAATAAATCAAACTCCCTCTATCCTCATTTCCCATTGCATCAGGGTCTATTTCTAAGACACCCGGGGTTCATACATGGATCTCTGATGCTTTACAAATGTCAGGCGGACTCTCAGAGTATCCTTGAAGAGTCTTCCCATCATCAAGTTATAGAGCGGGCCTCTGAAACCCAGGGAGACAGCTGACCTGTGCTCGTGGGATCTCACAGACTCTAGACC
Source organism: Dicrostonyx torquatus (assembly GCA_028555095.1). Classification (NCBI taxonomy): domain Eukaryota; kingdom Metazoa; phylum Chordata; class Mammalia; order Rodentia; family Cricetidae; genus Dicrostonyx; species Dicrostonyx torquatus. The sequence continues at coordinate 9,271,380 of JAQHUG010000050.1, read as the reverse complement.
GACAGCTGGAGAGGCTGTGTGGGACCTAACTAGGCACTCTGCATGGGAACGATAGTTGTATAGCTTGGTCTGTTTGTGGGACCTCCTGATAGTGGGACCAGGATCTATGCCCTGAGGCATGAGTTGGTGTTATGAAGCCCATTCCCTATGGTGAGATGCGTTTCTCAGACTTGATGCAGGGGGAAGGGGCTTGGTCCTGCCTCAACTTAACGTGCCAGGCTATGTTGACTCCCCTTGGGAGGCCTTATCCTGTCTGAGGAGAGGATGGAGGTGGGTTGGCATTGGCAGGGAGGTGGAGGGGAGAGGGAGGGGATGAGGGAGGGGAACTGTAACTGGTATATAAAATGAATAATAATAATAATGAAGAAGAACAAGCTTCTGTTAGTTCAGACCTAAGAAGATGTCCTAGTTAGGGTTACTATTGCTGTGATAAAAACATCATACTGCAAAGGAAGTTGGAGAGGAAAGGGTTTATTTGGCTTACACTTCCATATTGATCAAGGAAGTCAGGACAAAAACTCAGAGCAGAAACCTGGAGACAGGACCTGATGCAGAGACCATGGAAGGGTGCAGCTTACGGGTTTGCTTCCCCTGGTTTGCTCACCCTGCTTTCTTATAGAACCCAGGACCACTAACAGCCCAGAGATGGCACCACCTTCAATAGCCTGGGCTCTTCCCCCATCAAATACTAATTAAGAAAATCCTCTACAGGCTTGCCTACAGCCCAGTCGAATGGAGGTGTTTTTTTCTCAACTGAGGCTCCCTCCTCTCTGCTGACTGGTTTGTGTCAGGATGACATCCAGCCAGTACAGAGAGTTTGGTTGTGGTCTTTAAGCACTAGACAACAGCCAAAGGTGCTGGTTCCTATGCATTGGCTTAGTTTCCCATGCAGCCACACGTGGAGATCCACACGACTTGAAAAGGTGAGCTAATACCTTCTGTTCTCTCCAACACGCAGACACATCTAATCAACCTTCTCCCTCCTTTCCAACGAGCCCAAACGAACCTCAGCCTTCATCAGAACCGTGCTATTAGACGCTACAATCCAACCAGAGCTGCAGCAAAACTTGAAAGCCATTTGCTGTCTAAGAGCCTAGAAAAAGTCGCACTAGGTCGCTGAAAAGAATGCAGGATGCTAGAGCTGGTTGGACGTACGGTTCATTAAACACCATATTCTATTATAGAAGCAACTGCACAGGAAAGGCTGGGGGAGGGGCATGCTCTCCGACATCAGCCGTAAAAGCTATCCTCCCCTCTATCCCCAGCACTCCTCATGGGTCTGTAGTTTCTGAAATCCCAAGGCTGCGTTGCCTTCTAGTTCGCCAATGAGTAATAACTCCGTCAGCGGAAGTCTTCAGGCATGCAGAGAGGCTGGCCGTGGCAACCGACTGATAGAAATTCCTCTGAAATATAACATTCTTCTGCAGTTTTGAGGTAAATGATGCTTTCATCCTGTTTAGGTTGCGTTTTTATTTGCAAGCTTGTTCTGTGTGTCAATAGATTTATAATTTCCTATGTGGGACTCTACCCGCATCATATTTTTGTCCCTTTACCCACAGCAAGTCACTGTGGAGAACCTAATGTACATGAAATGTCAGCTCACTTGCAGATCCCCTGACACACAGCACACCAGCCATGCTTCTGAGTTCCAGGAGCCTCTACCCCAGTTCTTTAGTGCAGACTAAATTGTTATTTTCACCAAAGCCTTCTCAGTGCAATCCTGCTGCCATAACAAAATACAACCAAGTAACTCTAGGTGACAGAGGAATTTTTTTCCACGATTCTGGAAATTGGGAAGTATATGATCCAGGTTTCGACAGATAAAGTCATCGGTAGAGCCTCACTCTTTGCCTCCCAAATGGTGCTTCTGTCCTGCCATGGTAGGAGAGACGGGAGGGGAAAGGCATAGCCAGTTTCCTTCTGCCACTGACCCTACCCACTTGTGCCACTAATCCTATCCAGACGTGGATAGAAACCTAACCACCCTCAGGTTTCCACTTAGGTGTTTTGTTTTGTTTTGACTTTTACAGTTTTTATTTAATTACAGATTTACTTTTACTCAGGTGCACATACGTATATGTGTCTGAATGAACATTTGTTCTATATGTTTGGGTGCCTGTAGAGTCCAGATTGGGGGGGGGGGCGACAGAGTTCCTGAAGCTGGAGTGACAAATGGTTGAAACCCACCCAAGGTGGGTGCTGGGAACCAAACTCCTGACCTCTGGAAGAGCAGCAAGTGCTCTTAATTCCTGAGCCATCTTTCCAGCCTCTGTAATTTTAATTTTTAATTGATATATGAAAAGCTGTACATAGCAATAAAGCTCACTATACTGACGTGTGGATTTGGGATGGATTCCAAACCATAGCATCTTCTGAGCTGCCATAACCCCTCCCCTTACTGGTCCATTTCCTTTTCATGCTCACCCCCATCTGACACACTGTTCACTGAGACTATGTTGTTTACACATAGTCTTCATCACTGGAACATAAATGGGTGAGAATGATTTTCTGTTCTGCTCCTTACTATGTTCCTAGCATCTAAAAAGCAGGCACTTAGCATAGTTACTGAATTAATGGGATAAAGCACCGTTGTATAGGGATCATCACTACCATTTTACCAAACAAAGAAACAAGTTCAATGAGGGAAATAATCTTTCTTAAGGTCACAATCACCCTTTGGAGGAAAAAAGAGAAAAGGAAATGAAATCCTTTAAAAAAAAAATACTTCTATTGGGGCTAAAGAAATGGTTTGGTGATTAAGAATGCTTACTGCTCTTGCAGAGGACCTGAGTTTTGTTTCCAGAACCCATGCTGGGTGGCTCACAACCTCATGTAATTCTATCTCCGTGAGATCCTATATCCCCTGCTGGCCTAGAAGGGCAACTGCCTTCAGTTGGCATAGACAGGAGCACACACAGACGTCCGTGTATGCGTGTGTGTGTGCGCGCACACACACACACATGCACACGCACACACACACGTACACGTACACATAAATAAATCATTATAAGTACTTCTGTCACTAGCAGCATGTTACCACCACACACGCATTGGGCTTTTTGTGCATCTGACCAGAGCCTCTGTCCTGTGTTCAGAATATGTTCCTAGTCTTCAGTTAAGTCTTTCTTTCGGGACTATTAGGGCCCCTCCAGGATATTCTTTAACTTAAAAAGAAAAAGACAGTCAATATTCCAGACAGTTAAAAACCACCTTAATTCTGTCTGCCTCCATAACAACGGCTCCCGTTTAGAAAGCTCTTAACACTGATTCTGTGAGTTTTCACGGCCCCTTCCTTTCACCCTTGTGAGGGGAGCATGACCAATAGCATTAGCCTCATTTTACAACAGAGAAAGCAGATCAAAGCAGCCACGGGACGTGCTCAAGTTCACATGAAAGGACAGCCCTGAAGACAGATGCCAGCCCACAGCCTACCTCCACCTCCCTTCGCTGTGTGACCGAAGAGGTGGAATACCATCTCTAGGTCTCTCGCTCACACCACCGTAAGGAGTAAGTGGCAGAACGTTTAAAACCCCAGAGGCCCAGGGACAGGGATGAAATGGGAGCACCCTGGAGCAACCCTCATCCCAGCCCTGCCCTCATCCCTGTGTTCCTCCTCCCCCCTGTAGCCATAGCTCTTCGACTGGAACGACTACATAGCTCAGGATGGAATTTATGGACTCATTTTGAAGGCTGGTACACATTTCAGTGAATTGATTAGTAACTCGGTCAGAGAATTCAAGGCTCAGCAGGGTATTTCACAGTCTAAATGCCAGATGTACTTATAAGAGACCAGAGCATATGTGATTAGAGCTGGGAGCAGCTACTGACTTTCTCGAATAAAATCTAAGATACTGTGGTTTAGTTGAAGGCCTCCTGTGAGAAGTAGTTTTCACTATAAAAATACTCAGTTCCTGGGTAGCAGGTTACAGTGGTCTTGATGCCCTCCAAAGCACGACCAGCTTTGCAGCCCATTGAGCAGATCCATTCTGATATCACTTGGCATCTTCTCTTCATCCGCCAATTGTTTATGTGCACATATGCCACCCAAGAAGGCATGTGGAGCAAGAGGGATCCACCGTGTGAGCATTACCCATGGTAAGAGTAGAGTCAGTGGGCTGAAGAGATGGCTCAGTGGTTAAGAACATTGCCTGCTCTTCCAGAGGTCCTGAGTTCAATTCCCAGCAACCACATGGTGGCTCACAACCATCTACAGTGAGATCTGATGCCCTCTTCCGGCCTGTCAGCATAGATGCAGGCAGAATACTGTATACATAATAAATAAATAAACCTTTCAAAAAAAGAGTAGAGTCAGTAATAAGCATGTGGTACGATGTGGGGTGGCAAGACATGGGACCATTTTGGAAATCAAAGACTCCCAGAGTGGTTTCCAAAATCTCATCATAATGCCCTCTTTGAGAGTCACCTCTGGCTTCATTTTTAGTGTCGCATATGGATGGAGCCCCTCTTTGGAAAACGCAGCCCCATGGATTCTATTCATCCCACCACATACAACAGGAAACATAAGATGGGGAGTAGCCACCTGGAAGAAGGAACAGGCTAAACACTGTCCACAAAGAGACTCTGGAGCATGGCTCCTCCAAAGGCCCTGGTCCAAACCACTCTGTATCTGGGTATAGTCTCAGTCACACTCTCCCTTTAGGGTCCAGGAAGGCACAGGGAAAATGGATTTGTGTAGTCTGTTCATCCATGGACTCTCCTCCAAGAAATGAGCCCAAAGAAGATAGCCAGCTCTGAGATTTATGCCATTGGGAAACCAATGTATTTCAATGAGGAATGATACAACCAAAAACATCTCCTCTTTTATTATGCTGAAGTGCAGAATTACAACATTTATTATATTTCTTAAGACATAAAACATTTAGAGCCATTATCTTACAGACAGATTGGGAAATACCGCGCAAGGCTTCCACAGGAATAAATCAATACACTATTGGCACTTCATATAAAATGTTTTTGAGGAACCAGCTGTGTTTTAACAGAGCACCACGGAGATTTCAAAGTGCACTGGGGTTTGTTCATAAGAGTTGGGGTTTTTCACCCGGATTAGAACATAATTCTTTGACAATGAGATGGCAACTATGATCTGTCTGGATACTCCCTGGTGATATGTGTACATGGTATGGCCTCATAAATACATTTTCGTGTATCTTATTTCACTTAATCCTATGTGAAGGGGGCTTTGCACCATTTCACAGAAGAGGAAACTGAGGCTGGGGGAATTAAACTGACTTTTTGAAAGCAAATAAAAAAAAAAGTAGGTGGTCAATACCAAGCTCTTTAAGGTGCCCCCCGCATTTGGAAAATCTATTTTTCATTACAAATTTCCTGGGACTGGGTACGTGGCCTAGTCGAGTGTTTTCCTACTACTGGTGAATCTCCGGCACCGTATATAAACTAGGTGGGGTGGTATACACTTTGGATCTCAGCACTCAGGAGGTGGGGACAAGAGGATCAGAGGTCCAAAGTCAAAGTGAGTTGGGGGCCAGTCCGGGATATATGAGACACTATCTCTAAATAAACAACTATTCTACAAACACTTAAAACAAATGTCATCCCTTAATGGGCACAACACACTCACCCTGAACTTTACCATAACGCATGGGACAGCTGAGAGCTTTTGAGAGAAACTGAGCCGGTCATCCTTCCTCCATCTCCCCAAAGCGAATTTCCACCCATCTCTGCTCCCAGGAGACTTAGCCACATAGGCTGGGACCAAGTGCCTCTCTTCTTTGCCCCCCCCACCAGGTTTAGCTAAGGCAGAGTACAAACAAGAGACCAGAGAGAAGGGATGAAAGAGAAGCTGTGACCCCCACACACACACACACGTCGATGTCCCAGATGTCCCTCACCCTTGGAGACAAGGGCCATCATGGAGCAGCCTTACCGCAGCTGGATCCTGCGAAAACTCCCCACACTTCCTCACTCTAGGTTGGCTGGGAGGAGTGAACAGCAGTGCCTGACCCGGGCTTCTCATGTCCTAGCAGTTTCTCTAAATCCCGACTCCATTTCCCCTGATATTTCTTTTGTTAAACTCTCCATCACTTACCCAATTTGAGACTGCCATCTGTTTCCGGCTGAGACCCTGACTGACACATAGGGTGTCCTTTCACGGTGAGGATTGGTGGCTACATTCCTCTGGAAAATAATCCCTAAGCAAAGGCTCCATTAATGAGGAAGCCAAGCTGGCATACTGAGGAAATGAAGACAAATGGACAACGATCATGTTAGCTGCATAGCGTGGGCCATCCTGCTGGGGCTTGACAGACGGGATAATAGAAGCAAATCTGACAAGGACGAAGTGATGGGCCAATCGATGACTGCCTTCCAGGATAGCCTTACCCGCATATCCAGAGCCAATCTCACCAATGCCCGCCATGAGGAGAAGAGGAAGGTCGCAGAGTAAACACTGCTCGCATAAACAGCAATTATCCCAGCAAGTCTGCCACATGACTCACGGTTAACAGAAGTTAGAGAAATCTGAGGGTCTGAGAGTCAGGGTGTAAACTCAGTCCTAACCCACCAGGAAGCTCAATGGAGAGGCTCATGAGCCATAGACTATTCCAGAATTCTCCTTTCATGGCTTAGCTCTAGTGTGGCCCTTGTTCCTGACACTGGTCCCCACCCTAGGTATATCCAAAGTTCATAGACACGAGCCTCCTGTATTTGTCACGTGGTCTGTAAGCTCCTTATTAAGACCCAGAATCATTAAGACCTAAAAATATGGAGGTAGATAATGTGACCTAACTCTTGGGATAAAAAGGGCTGAAAAAGCATTTTCTGCCTTGAGCACTGCATTCCTTCTCTAGGCCCACAGAGGGATGCTGACAACAAAGGGGGCTTTTCAGGGATTTAACGCAAGAGAAATATTTTCTGTACCCTTCCACAGTCACAAAGGTGCCCCCTTTCACTGTGGTGCCCATGCAGCTGCTCAAACCCCTAAACATTCAGACTCCATCCAAGGCCCTTAGTCACGATGCTTCGCAGGCTGCTCTTCTTCGAGTCTTCCGATAATAGTGAAGTGGCTTCCTGAGGATGGGGGAGGGCGTCCCCTCAAGTTCTTCCATAAACTCCAGCACTGAAGGAAGAAAAAAAGAAAGAGAGAGAGAGAGAGAACTATTAAGAACAATATCTTCCCACTGCTCCTTCATATATCTGTTGTCTCATTGGATTTCCACAAAAACTTCAAG
>JAQHUG010000050.1:9235100-9252154 GCA_028555095.1 Dicrostonyx torquatus | reverse complement strand
AACCACACACAAAGGTATCATTCTTTGGTGAAACTGGAGATTAGGAACCAGCATCAGCTAGAACCCCTGTATTCTAAAGGCAAAAGAATGGATGCTGAGTGCAAACATCAGTGTCTTTAAGCTTTGCCCTGCAACCAGGGAAGCTGAGAAGAGCACAAAATGATAAAGCATGGGGACATATATCTCACACACATGCGCACACACACACACACACATGCATTACGTATACAGACAGACACATAGATGGCAAATACAGACATAGAAACAGGAGAATCATACACACGCACACACATGCACGCACACTCGCATGCATTACCTATACAGACAGACACATAGATGGCAGATACAGACATAGAAATAGGAGAAAGGTCGTGGACCAGTGTATAGAACAGCAGACACTGAATCCAGACCAGGTCTTCAGCATAGGAATGAGTCCACCCTGCTCCCCTTGAGAGTGAGAGACAAGCCGTGCAGGACTAGACAGAGATGTGAATGCATGAAGTTCCAACTTCAAAGCATGAGGCAGCCACAACCACCCACTCTCAAACTGGGGTTCTGCTCAATAGGACAGTGACTAAAAGAACTAACAATGGACCCCAGACCACCACAGGGGGACCCCAGCGATATCCCAGTGGGGACTCCAGCCACAGATGTGAAGGCAGCAACCAGGTGGTGCCAGGAAGGGGGTGGGCATCAGTGTCCTGCTACTGCTAGAAGGGGTAAAGAAACCACAAAGGAGAACCCTGGGTGCCCTGACCACTCCTCTAGACTCAAGGGGTACTCCATGTTGAGTCTTGTATTCCCAGGATATAACATGGAATCTGGTTCATGTAGATTTATATATATATATATATATATAATCTGAGGAGGAAAAGACAAGAGAGAGAGAAGGCGGAGGAAAAAGGGAGAGGGAGAGAGAGAGAGAGAGAGAGAGAGAGAGAGAGAGAGAGAGAGAGGAAAAGACGAGAAGGGGCAAGAGAGGAACTTAGATTTAGGGTTTGCCTAGTGACATCTTCAACACTAAATGGAAGCCATCATCGACCAGAAGCCTTCATTTTTCCATTCCCTGACCTGAAAATAACAATTACATTTCCACTGAAATACAGATAATTATTATTTTTTTAAAAAAATTCCATCTGGCCAGACAGTGATGGCACATGCCTTTAATCCCTGCACTCAGGAGGCAGAGGCGGGAGGATCTCTGTGAATTCAAGGTCAGCCTGGTCTAACAGGACAGCTAGGGCTACACAGATAAATCCTATCTCAAAAAGACAAAAAACGTTCTGTCTTGAGAGATAGCAAAAAGTCAATAACCACATTCTCACTGTGCGCTGCTGTTAAAGATGGGCGACAATGAGACTTGCCCTGACATGAGCATAATAAACACTAGGAAAGTCAAGGACTTTCGCATCAGCTGGTGGAGAGTCCTCGGGTTTTTAAAGAGGTCTCTCTCTACCCAGGAGAAACTGCCAGGCTGCTTTGGAGCAGCCCTTCCAAATCTCTCAGGCCAGGAAACACACATCAAGCATGTAATAAGTCTCTTGAACATTTTTTTTTGCATTGAAAGGTGTTCAAATTACAAGAGCAATTTCTATGTGAGTCATCTCTGAGCACGCTCGGCCACGATCACCTCCATCTCTCTGACTCTCCTCCCTGTACCTCACAGCAGGGCTAGCCAGCCGACATGTGTGCTCTGACCGCTCCCTTCCACTCACTCATCCCAACACACGAGAGCATTTGCACATCCAGAAGGCACTGATGGTACCCGAACAGAATCTCACTCAGCAGACAGCTTGATTTCCTCACCAAGCAAGCTTGCAACACCCTCTTCCTGACCAGAGAGACAGAGGGAGGAGGAGGGAGAGGGGAAGGGGGAGGAAGGGAGAGGAAACGTCACACAAATGAAAACATCACCACCTTCCTGTTTTTTCTTTGCTTTCTTTCTCACCTCTCCCCTCCCTTCCACCCCTACCTCACTGCTCAGGGCCATCACATTAGCCGTCAGAAACACGCTCTGCCACATTGGTCCTTGGGTCCTGGAATATAATTCAGTATTTTCTGCACCCATGCTCTCAGATAAGAGTCGCCATCTTGTGACATAACCCCAGGAAAGAAATCTAATGAGAGCCCCCCCCAACTAAGAAATGGAAATCCAAAGATCTATATTCCAGTTTAAAGTTCATCAGGAAGGAAATTTCCCATGAAGGAAACATTCACCCTCCACCTTGGGGATTTGGTGATGCTGGAGCAGTGAAGCCAAAGCCTTACCAAATCACCCATCAGAAAGTAATCATCACTTCAACTTATGAACTGAATTCACACAACTACTGAGGAGATATAGATATAGATATGTGTATGTATATGTATATATATTTATATATAGTCTTTAAATATATATGTATATATATATGTGTGTGTGTATATATATATATATAGAGAGAGAGAGAGAGAGTCTCACCAATAAAAATTAAGGTAATTTAAATTTAGCAATTCTCCCTGCAGGGTCCACACCGAAGCAAATACATACACACTGTGATAGTTCATGTTCAATGTCAACTTTATTGGTTTAGAATCACCATGGAAACGGACCTCTGGGCATAACTATAGGGTGTTTCCAGAAATAGTGAACTGAGCAAGACGCACCCTGATTGAAGATGGCACCATCCTGTGAGCCGGAGTCTCAGTCTGAATGAATAGGAGGAAGTGACCTGAGCGCCAGCATTCACCTCTCTCTGGTTCCTGACTGGGACTGCCGTGTTGTTGCAGAATATTACTTTAAGTGTGCAAAGGTGGGTTGCTTTCATTTATGCTGCATTTGCTTAATTATGTAAAGATGTGTTGCTGTTTTACCTTGCCTGCCCAAGGCGCCTGCTTAGTCTAATAAAAAGTTGAATGACCAATAGCTGGGCAGTAGAAGGACAGGCGGGGCTGGCCAGCAGAGAGATAAATAGAAGGAATCTAGGCTCAAGGAGAGAAGAGAGAATGAGGGAGAAAAAGAAGGAGATGCGGGGGGGGGCAGCCAGGGAGTAGCCAGCCAGGCAGCACAGAGTAAAGAATGAAAGAAAGGTAAAAAGCCCTGAGGCAAAACGCAGATGAAGAGAAGCAGGCTAAATAAGTTACAAGAGCTACTGGGACAAGCCTAAGCTAAGGCCAAGCATTCACCCATGACTGATAATAAGTCTCCGTGTCTTTATTTGGCAGCTGGTTGCTGGCCCCAAAAGAAAGCCTGCTACACCATGGGACCAGCTGCCTAATGCTGCAGCCACCATGACTGCCCCCCCCCCATGTACTGGACCCTCAAACTCCCAGCCAAGACACACTTTTCCTCTCTTATGTTGCTTTCTGTCAGGTATTTGGCTCCAACGATGGAGAGAAGAACTAATTCATCTCCTCTAGAAAAACCTATGGCTACGGTGCTGGCAGTGACTGTGACGCCATTTCTAAGAGGGAACTGTGTTAGGAAGACCTGGAACACGGGGGTAAAACACTACACAGGTAAAATTGTGGCGACTGTACGATTGAATGTTTTATAAAGATGACTACCACACACAGATTGCAAGTGACCACGTGATAATGCCTTCCTGAGTCTCTTCAAAGGACACAGCCTGGTCCCCTTCCTCCTCATCAGTGGTTCCGTGGCACTCCATGAAGGATGACAGCCAAAGCCTGTGAAGCCGTTTACTTATCGATTGGGATCTTCAGTGGATAGGAAGTTGGTCGGTCTCTTTACTTCCATTCTAGAGCTAGAGGCTAAACCGAAAGCCCAGCTCAGCCGCCCTTCCTGAGTGGAGACAAACAAATCTACTATGCCCTGGGACAGGGGACCAGCATTGTGCACAAAGGCCAAGTTTGAGACACTCATCTTAAGAAAGCCTCTGGGGTCCAAAAAAAAAGCAAGAACACATGATAAATAGATGTCGGGAGGGCAGTGACAGCAGAAGGATTCTGTATGGGGCACCTGTAGGTCCCCAGTAAAAAGCAGCGACATTCACCCACATAAAGAAAATCCTGCTCGAAAGACACAATCAGTAAGGTTCCCAGACCACGGCCCTTTGTGCTCATTTTTGACCACAAGAGTGCAGTGAGAAACTGTGAAGCGATGCCAACCGCAGCCAGTTCACCTAGGCGCAAGGCCATCGGTTCCTTGCCATTAACACACCGCCAAAGGGTTTTGAGGCTTATAGGAGCAAGTCCGCTAGTCTCTGCTGCCACCTACCGGGTGATATAGGAACCGCAGAATAAAATCCTCAGGCTTGAAAATTCTGCTCCAGATTGACCTACATTCGTGCTGTTATATTTGCATACCTTTTAATGTATGCATTCACACACACAGGGCCATTTGGTACGTGGAGGATACACAAGGCATCGCTCGCATTCAATTAAACTCATTGTAGGTTTGTTTGGCACTTCTCCCACGGTAAGTCAGTGTTGTTGAAGTCGCATTCATCACTTAATTAAGCCTGGGCGTTAATGGTCCTACGGCCTTCAGAGACATCCTTGCATCTAACTGAACCAGTTTGGATCGTCAGCGTAGAGAGACAAGTACTTAAAAGGATGGAGATGTTGCAAGGCTTCCTTCTGGAGAGGAAAACGTGGCCATGCTCTTCTCATTGCAGATGAAGGGTTTTTTAGTTAAGTGCCGTCTGAGCTTGAACGTTCTCAATCATTCCTGGGTTAGGTATCATAGCCACAACTTTAAAGGTGGTAGTAAAGATTAGCAACTGGACACAATTTAGAAACATCAGGGGAGCAAGCTTTTAGCAGAGTCAGTGAGGGAGTCTCTAGGTTGAGTTGAGGTCAACTGTGAGCTATTCCATGAGGTGGAATCCTGAACTGAGTATAAAAGACAGTGAGCACACATCCATGCAGTCTCTCTCTCTCTCTCTCTCTCTCTCTCTCTCTCTCTCTCTGACTACAGATACAATGTGACAAGCTGCCGTATGGGCCAGCTGCCCTGCCTTCCTCACCATGATGGACTGGCCCCAAGAAACTGTGAGCCAAGACGTGCCTCTCTTTCTCTGGGTTTCTTTGTTCGGGATGATTTGCCATAGCAACAGGAAAGGCAGGAAACAGAAGACCCTTTCCTGCAATAATAACCATCATGTAGAACTTTCTAACCAATGCTCATTTTTAAATAATATTTCAATTTTACCCAAAAAAAAGGTAAAATCATTGGAAGAAATGATTTTCAGGTGAGCAAGGTCCTTTGTTGTTGCTGTTTTTCTTTTTCTTTTGTTTTTACAGGGTGGTATGTCTTTCCTCTCCACTCTCACCACAAGATCTCCAGCCCTGAGGTGGAGAAAGCAAAGTCAGGCCATATACCAGCCTCTTTGTGCCACTCTCCAATCTCTCCAGTGAGAGAAGAGACATATGGACCCACACACCCTATATTGCCCTACTGAAAAACATAGTATTATCTTTACATCAATGGAAACTATTCTGAAATAGTCCAAGTTAACAAGAAGTTCAATATTCCACTAAAATCTGTGATGACAAGGGTAAGGAGTGTTGACTGTGAGTTCAACAGGATCACACTGTATCTGAATAATCAACTCCTTCCCAAAGACTGTGTCGTATCTAGTTGGTATCCTAAAGGCCATTCTCCACAGGACATCTGCATGCCAAGCTAGGAAGTGGCATGTCAAACTCAGGCCAATCACTTTCTCTATGATTATTAAGGTTCCAAAGACAAAAAAGTTGGAGTCCCAAGTGACTCAGGCCTTCTGTTACCCTGTGGGTCTCCGGCAGGTGAGGCCATGCAGGACCTCCAACCTGAAAGGTACCCGGAAAGCTTGGGTCCAGCTCCTCGCTGGGACACTTCTAAACTCTGGGACTCCAGGTAGAGTAGTAGGTTCTCTATCAGAATGGTGGAATCATTGTGTGCTGGAGAATGTAATTCTGCAGTTTGAAATCTACCAGCATGTTCTTTTTTTAAATCTGTGCCTGGCACAGTGACATGAATATTGTCAAAATTGCTGTTCCAAGAGAGCACTTTTATTTTTAATTACAATCATCCAAAACTCAGAATTGGAAAAATCCAATAGAATAAAATTGACAGAAATAAATTCTCACCTCGCAGTAATGTGACCCTTTCATGATAGGCAAGGTCACAAGATTATTCTACAAGAAGCCAGTGCCTGCCAAAAGTGTGAAAACTGGCTCCGGACCTGAAAAATTCAGCCCAAGCACTGATGTATACGGCTTTTTTGTTTCTTCTTTAAGTTAAAAATTTAACTCAGCCCCATGTCATGTCCACCTAAGACAGAGCTCCACTGTAAAGTTCAGAATTCAATTAACAGAAACAAGTAGTCACCTCTGCCTCACTGGCAGGCAGTATTCTTCAGAGACATGCTTCTCTTTGGCAGCATTTCCGAAAGCTGCAGCTATCTGAATATCTGGCCAGGTGTCCAGGGGAGGCCTGGAAGAAGCCTCTAATGTGACTCTAAGATGCCATCTCACTGGGGGCATAGAAACCCAGGCCTACCATCCTTCACTTTGGATGTGCTGGTTGGCCAGATGCTCAGAATGTCTTCCGAACTGTTTCCCTCCACCCTCAGGAATGGCCGGCTGTGGGATACAAGCATCGATAACTTTGAGGGCTTATTTGCATGCGTGTGTGCATGTACACATGAGTGCATGGGTGAATGAGTGCCTGTGAACACGGTTTCGTGTGACTGCTGGGCCCTGGGTCACTGCCACATGCTGCCATTGCCTGGATCCTGGAGTTAGGGAACTGAATGTGACTGCTCACCCGGCTTCTTGCTAACTATATGAACTAGAGTAGTCTTCTTTTACGTTTTCTATCACATGTAAATCTAGCTCTTAGTGTCTCCCCTCTAAACCTGTTCAGTGATTAAATGGGATGGTGTATGAAAGAAAAGTTAGGAATGTACAAATCTTTCTCATTTATCACTCTATAGGGCCAATTCCAATAATAATAATAATATGTAGTATGATGACTTTTTAGTCTTTTGACTGTTGGGAGCCCACCACCCAACTCTCAAATAAATCACACATGGAGACTTATTCTTAGGTATGAATGCCTGCCCTTAGCTTGGCTCGTTTCTTGCCAGCTTTTCTTAACTTTAAATTATCTCGACTACCTCTTGCCTCTGGGCTTTTTCCTTTTCTTACTTCTGTATGTCTTACTTTCACTCTTACTCCGTGGCTGGCTGGGTGGCTGACTGGCCTCTGACGTCCTCCTCCCCTTCTTCTCTCACTGTTTGCTCCTTCTCCTCTTCCAGATCTCTTTCTATTCATCCCCTCTGCCTCCCAGCCCCGCCTACCCTTGCTCCTGCCTCACTATTGGCCACTTAGCTGTTTATTAGACCATCAGGTGTTTCAGACAGGCAAAGAATCACAGTTTCACCGAGTTAAGCAACACAGCATAAACAAAAGTCACACACCTGAGAATAGCACTCCCGAACAATGACACTTTTAACGACTCCAGCACCCAGCGTACTTCATGCCTCTTGCATACTCTCTGATGCCAAGCAGCACCTTTCAGCCTTAAGCACAGTAACTGAGACAGGGCAAGGCTCTAGCACAACTTTACTGTGTTAAAAGGAAAGCCCAGCAGTTGCGTAGAGGGCAGCCAGGTTGCTGGGGCAGACAGATATCAGTAACTGTGTGCTTCTCCCAAGATCTTGATTTGTCAACCCGATTTGCCCCCAAGCCTGAAAATGCAGATGGGCTGTGCTAGGCAAAGGCAGAGGAAACCAGGAGTGTGCGATGCTAAACCTGGGTTTCACATCTGAATCTCATTTTAATATAGCAGAATAGCTGAAGGCAATGGGAAAGAGGAAAAAGAACATTTCCCCCTATTTAATGTTAAGTACTATAAGCACTGGCCTCCAAAATCTGAGATCAGTTCTATTCACAAAAGAAAGAGAAAAAAAAAAAAAAGATGCGACTGAGTGACGTAATCAGCTGCAGGGCTCTCCGACCAGATGTCTACTTCAGTACTCAATCTTCAGACTCAACCCCAGGGCTCTGGAGCTCAAGAGTGTACCAGAGTGGCTTTGAAAGGACTCCAAGTTTAGGGTGGTACCCGGTGTATTGGTTACTGCTCTCATTGTTGGGAAAACACCTGACAAACGGAATGGAAGAAAGACAAATGGAATGGAAGAAAGTGAGGGAGGGAGGGAGTGAAGGAGGGAGGGAGGGAGGGAGGGAGGACTGAATTTGGCTCACAGCTAGAGGGTACAGTATATATAGAGAGTGTGTGTGTGTGTGTGTGTGTTCTGTCTTCATGTATGACTGCAGGCCAGAAGAGGGCGCTAGATCTCATTACAGATGGTTGTGAGTCACCATGTGGTTGCTGGGAATTGACCTCAGGACCTCTGGAAGAGCAGCCAGGGCTCCTAACCTCTGAGCCATCTCTCCAGCCCCATACTCTTTTTTCTTTTTCAGTGTTTTTCTTTCGTTCAGCCAACGTCAGCTGAGCACCTACTGTGTATCAAGCACCATGTTCTAGAAAGAAGCAATCGATGTATAGATAAGTACGCCAGTAAGATCAACTCAGAGAGCACATCCCAAAATATTAAAAGAAAGAGGCAATACACCATTCTGGGGAGGGATGGGGACCTGATTCCTGCACTGGGCTCCCTTGCTTCGCACTGATAAGGGCTGGGAAACCGAGCAGCCCCCACAGGCCCGCCTCTCTTTGCACCTGACTTGAAAGCAACCACAATTTCAAAATTAAAGAGCCCTTTAATCAGCCAACGGTTCCGAACCACCAGAGTTCAGATTGCGTCTGTCTCTGTTTCAGGGCCTGTTCACCCAGGGTGGCTGCCAGGCCTCATCAGAGCATGTGTGCAAGATTCCTCTCAAGGACTGGATTCCAGGACTTCTGCCGGCTTCCTTCCACCATGATCACTGGGGCAGCGAGTTCCTTGGACTCCTTGGAGAGCTTTAAAAGTGCTGACAAGATAGCTCTCCTTTCATCAGGCTGGGGGACAGCCAGAGAGGTAGAAGCTTCCAGGTCTCTCTGGGCTATTGCAACTGTATCCAGGGATACAATGGGAGGGAGGGGCTGTGGTCTCCAGAAGCCACATCTCACATTTGCACAAATGTGGCATCCTTCAGCCCCCGATGGAGGATGGAG
This sequence comes from Dicrostonyx torquatus, assembly GCA_028555095.1. NCBI lineage: Eukaryota > Metazoa > Chordata > Mammalia > Rodentia > Cricetidae > Dicrostonyx > Dicrostonyx torquatus. The sequence goes on along the minus strand of JAQHUG010000050.1, from coordinate 9,243,048 downwards.
ATGGAACCGTTCAGAAGGCTTGGTCCTGAGGCTCAGTGAATAGAGCCACATTTGAGGAGCCTAAGCTTTTGATGCAGGGACCAGCTACTTACTAACTACTTGAAAGGCTCAATTAAAACACCGAGGGCTAGAGATTGAATTATTCTTTAATGCCATCTTTACAGAGGAAGGGAAAAATCTAGGTCAGACTGTGTATGAGCCAAACTGCAACTAATGGCCTGAAGGGAAAAAAAATTTGCTTGCAGGGCCCCACAGGACCCTTACCTGCCTCCTAATTTAAATATTTAAGCTGCCTTGCTTAAAAGGTGTCCCAACTTATGATGGAGCAAGTCAGTACCTAAGCATCCTGAAGGCATCATCTTGCTGTACTCTTTTAAACGTCCCATCTTGGCACGGTTGCTCCTGAGTTCTGAAGGACAAGGGAGTCCCTTTGCCTCGCTGTCATTCTGGGCTCGCTGGGTAGCCCTTTTAGAAGGCAATGCTGCATTTAAGAAGAAAAATCTCAACTTCAAAATCACGGCAGGAAAAATCTGCCCAGTGCAGAACATGTTCAGGAGAGATCTTTGGAGGGAGAGCTGTCCAGTGCCCTTCACGAGCAAGGCACCGGCTGCTGTAAAGCAATTGGCTAAACCTGCCTCTCTATTTCCCCTGTAATATGATAAACGTAAGGAGAAGTAAATTTGTCTTGGTATTCCACCGTGTGATAAATGACAGGAAATGTAATTGTGTAAGGCCAATAGCACGAGAAAATTGCAAATCTCCAAATGGAACGCTCCATTCAATCACATAATCAAGTGACTGGCGGGGCATCAGTGGTATTAGGTAAATTACAGCTAATTTTCCGTGAGGACTTTTCTGCACCTCGCTCTGCTGCGCAGGCAGACTCGAATGGCATTGCTCGCATGCAGAGGTGTCTCCGTGGCCTTGCCGGCCCTCCTGACACCACCTGCACACCCTTCTTTCTGCATACGACACACATCTGCAGCTGTGCATGCGGTGTGTCCCTTGCCAGGCAGATGCTATAGGGGAATCTTGATCACCATGGAGACAGCAGCTGGAGACCAGAACGCTTGTTGTCTTAACAGAGAATAAGAGGATACAATGAAGATTTTCAGCTTTGGATCAAAACTGGCCATAAAAAGACCTCTACTCCTTATCTATTTTAAAAGATAGAAATCTTCTGTGAGGCCAAGAAATGCCCTGGCTATATTTAAACCTATGGGGAAAACACATTATTAGAAAATGCATCCCAAGCATCCTTTAACACTCTGATGAAAGAGGCAAAAATCAATCTGAGTTGGCTTCAGCATGAATGGAGCTTTATTATAAGGACATGAGAATGTCTCAAAGCCACCAAGACAGTGATGCCGCAGGGTCTCTGAGTCCATGGAGCAGTGCACATTGTTTTTCCTCTGATTCTTTTCATGTCTGACTTTCCTACTTCTCTCCTTTGTAGCCATTCAGTGGGTAGCATGGATGGGAGAAGATGGCTGTCTTCAAGTGTCAGTTCCTAGTTACAACTTCAGACAAGGATGGCTGTCTCAGTTGCATCTCCAAAGTCTCAGGGCAGGGAATTTGACAAAATGGCTCAGGGGTTAAGAGCACTTGCTGCTCTTCCCGAGGACCCAGGGTTGGATCCTAGAACTTACATCAAGCAGTCCACAACCACCTGTAACTCCAGTTGCAGGGAGCCTACACCCTCTTCTGGCCTTCATAGGTCCCTGCACACAAGTGGCACACACAAATGCATTTGGGTATATGCATATGTACATAAAATTGTCAATAAATAAATCTTTGACAGTTGTAATAGTGTATGCCTTTAATCCCAGTACTTGGGACTCAAAGTCAGGGGATCTCTGTGAATGTGAGGTCTGCACAGAAAGTTCCAGCCAGAGGGACATAGTGGTAATCGATCTCAAAGAAAAAATTCCAGGGCAAGGATTCTGGGTGGTTTTGAGGCAAACACTCACCATTGATTATACTCAAGTACATGTTGAACCACCTTTTACAAAGATGGTGGCAGAAGTCCATTCCTACTGATGAGGAGTTGGAGCTAACCACCAAATGGGCCATTGTAAACTTCAGAAGGACCTTCCTAAGGTAATTTCCACATGGTCAATATGCTGTCTGGTTCCCACAGTCACCCCCTAGGAGAGTAAACTCAGTTGTAATGTTGATTTGGCAAATAAAGAACAAGTTTAAAGGGGTCGCACAGCTAATACACATTAAAGCCATAGGGTGAATTTGGGCCTTTTGCCTCCAGATGCTATACAGAAAGAGTCAAACACGGCCACGCTCCTCCTCTTACTCTCCTTAAGGTTCCGATGTGCTCCTTTCAGTGATGGGTGATAGAAAACATGATGTATGCAAAGCATTGTACTAACTAACCCGTGTGACTCCCCTGCTCATAAACCCATTAGGAAAGACATTTAGCAAACTCATCTGCCAACATTCCTATGGCTGCCATACAACTCCAGGCTTTACCATCCACAGCTGCATCTTGACACTGTCATCCCCTACAGTAGCACCGAGGATAGGTCCCTGGAGAGGTGACCCACCACCTTCACCCTTGCACCTTCTGTGTGCTCCCTAACCAATGGGTGACTGCTACAAGTGAGAACCTACATGAAACAGAATCCTATCTTTAGCATTTCCACTTGGAATGTGGGGGATCTCTACCATTGTGTCCCTTATTGAAAGAGCTGCGTTTCACGCCTGGTGGCTGATGCAGAGAATCACAGCTATAGTCTGTCACGCGGGATCAGGAAAGCACCACGGCTTAAGATCACTGAGTCTCCCACTGTGTGCCTACTCAAACACTGCCCCTGCAGGGAGGGAACTGCCGAGGTTGGTAAGAGGAGCTTTCTGGGATCATAGAAGAGTCCAGAGATTCAGGCATCAGAGAAACCAGATACGGAGCAATGGTGGGCGTGAAACCAGTGTGAAACCAGCAGAGAGAAATGCAGCCCCAGAGGGCCAACTTGGATCTCACTCATAGTCCAAGATGTCCTAAAACTCCCCATACAACTTAGAATGTCCTCGAACTCAGGATCCTGTTGCCTCAGTTTCCCCTGTTCTGGTATGACATGTCGCCTACAGCACTACGCCTGGCTTCATTGTATCAGGAGTCTCAGAAAAAATCAGAAAAGCCCCATTTTTAGGTATGAATCTATAGGAAATACTTGTCATCGTACCCCACCCACAACAATCTCCTTATCCGGGCACTAATCAGATCCTATATTCTCTAAAGTGGCAATGGGTGATCCAGCCTTTCCTACCATTGAAAACCAGACCATAGTTTGCATAAGCTTCAAATGTGGCTCATACTACAGGCCTGCACCTAAGTATCAAAGCCAAGGCAAGGACAGCATCACTTGATAGAGCACTTAGATTTGAGATCAAATGTGCCTAGAGACAGACAGTCAAGGAGATGCTGGTTCCGTGAAGCATGGCCCAATTACACATCTCCCATTGACGGGTTTCCCATAAAGAAGGGGAGGTGGGAATACAGGCCCTGAACTCACTTCCCAAAGTGCACACAGCTAAGGAACACCTGGCACCATGAATAAACTACAAACGCCTCTGGTTCCTAAAGAAAGGAAACTTCCATTTGGGCGGCGCACTTGCTAACGGTGACTGCCTCACTAAAGACCAACCGTTCCCATCACAGCCCGTGCAGGAGCCCAAGGGAAGAGACTGTATTGGCTTTTCAAACCATTGACAGTCTCTGGCAAGTCTGCAGTGTTTACTCTTTTAAAATTAAACATCTGCTTGAAAGATCTGTTATTTTATGATTTCTTTTATAGCGATCTGAAAGTCACGTTTCATTTTGTTCCTCTTCTGTCGGTATTGCGAGGAACTTGACTTTGGGCCGTGATGGTTCCATAAGCCCTGGGCTCCCAAAGGAAAAAGATGAAACAAACGCCCCACTTCAATTATTCCTGGTCACTTCTACCCCTCCTTTATAAAACTCCTCCTAGGAGGCAAAACAAACTAGGTTTAACATTTTTCCCTTCTAAATGTCTGCAGCAGTTGAGCGTGACTGTGGGTTTATAGTGCCTCCAAAGATTAAAAACAATCCCACTTAAAATGTTCAAATCAAATCCACAAGGCGCCTAATGAGCTGTGAATGTAAATGTAAATGACTTTACTAAGTGAGCACCCATAAGAGGATTATGCACCCCGAGTAATTACGCGCAGATGCTGACTCTCCAGAGTTCAGTTTGGGACATTTCTCAGCTACGGGGTATCTCCTGTTTAGCCTTTAGTGTCAGCTCCCGTGTTAAGAAATGGCTCGTCTTCTTCCAACTACAGCACAAACTGCAGTTTGTCCATTGTGTGATTCCTTCACGCTCCCAGTTCCCGAGAGGCCTCTTTCACATCTCCCCAAAGAGGATGCTTGCATAAGGATAAAGAGGCTCTGTTTGGACAGAACCTCACTTCGGAGTGTGGTTCCCACAGAGCTGGGCGGAACCGAAAAGAGAAGAGCTGGCAAAGTTGTTGGGTCAAAGGTGTCATGCTCCAGTCCCACTGGTTCTCGCTAGTATCCCCTTCGCTTAGTGTGCCAGCAGACACGCATCTGCCGTCTCTGTTTAAACGTCCATAATCACTTATGCTCTTTGCTCTTAGGTCCCTAGGCATGCCTGCCCCTGCAGAGTCTTTTAACTTTCATAAAGTAGATAACGCTTATCTCAGTCCATGTAATTTCTACTCCTTCAGTCAGTCTGTGGGGGAACGCGGAGGGCAAGGAGGAAGGGTGACAGTTCATTCCATGGGTCCGAAGTTCTTCTGCTAAAGGTAGCCAGCTTTAGACCCCTCACAGACCAGACAGGATATCGGTGTGCATTTTTCTAGCATCAACCTCCCTCTTCTCCTTCATCCATCTCCATCTCTCTTCTTCATATATAACACACATACATACATCTCCCATTCTCCTGAGCTTAATTAACTCTTGACTACTTAGGGTGTTTTCTTCAGGTGAGTGTCCCAAGCCTTATCCATTGACAATACTTTTTCCTCACCAACCTCTTGAGAATTCAAGTTAGAATGTTCACTGTACCAAACCACCCATTTATGTACGTATCTCTCAACTCAGATGAGAAAGATTTAGATCCAAAGCTGTGGTTACCAGGTAATTATTTCACTCAGGACACATGTGCACACACATTTACACAGAAAGACAAAATACAATCACATGCACAACGCATATGTACACACAGACATACAAACACATATCCACCGCAACACGCACATACTTGCAGACATACAAATAACACACATTCATAACATACATATAATGCAAAGACTCATATGTATAGCATGCATGCATAATGCACACATATATAGACATACATACCACACACACGCATAATGTGCAGAGAGACATACAAAACAACACATATATAAAATGCACATACACAAACATTAAATTCAACACACTTATGAATCACACATGTACACGGAAAGCTATACATCCAACACACATTCATAATATGTACATACACAGACATATAGACAAAATATATACCAAATATACATGCACAATATATATACTGAAAAACAAACAATACATACGCACAACACACAAGACATATATATATATATTTACCATATACAAACACAACACACATGCAGAGATTATAGACACTATAGACAGACATACAATGCACACATAAAATAGATACATACAAACATCATACGTGCAAAGCACATATATAACACATACATCCATGTAACATACATATATAATACACATACACAGTCATACATACCACATGCATAAGTACAACTTGTACACACAACTCCCAGAGAGACCTATGTGAGCAGAAGTTCTGGCTTGTGGCTTCCTCCCACCAGAATTACCACGATGATCATGGTAGGAATTCCCACCATGCCTCACTATTAACTCATTTTCTCAGGGAACTGAACTATTGCTACGCTTCCTCCCTAGAGAAATAAAAAGATTATCAGTAAGTGTCCTAACTCTCTGAGAAGCAAGTTCACTCTAGAGACTTAAAAATTCCTCTTCAAATTCTTAAAATAGCCGAGTCTTTAAAAATCGCTCTGATGGCTGACATAGAGCTGATTTACCCACTCAACATCCCCAGTACTTTCTTTCTATGACATTGCAAATGAAATCCACATCCTTACGCCTCCAGCATGCAACAGGCTATGGGGCTCCCTTCTTCCAAGACCAGCCGAATCCTCTGGTCCAGGACTGCTCCGTGCCGCACAGACACACCTTGCCTACTTCTTCCTCTGTTGACAAAAAGCTCATCTCTGCCCCTGCCCCGCAGTTGACATAAGTCACACCAGCACTCTAGTGTGAAGCCCATCCTGGACTCCTTCTACGTTTGCTAGCTCAACAATTCAAGTCTTACTTCTTTCTTGATCTTCCCCCAAGCATGCCAACTCATGCTGCTTATCCTACTAATGAATCCAAGACACTACATTACACCAGAGCAAGAAAACATTTGGTCTGAGGTCCATACTGGGCCATTTGCCCCCACAGAGCCAAGGTTCTAAACCTTTGATTTCCCCTAAACCAGCTTGTCTTTCTGAGATAAAGAAGGACCCAAACAACATTCCCATTTCTTTGGTCTTTATCATAAACCTACAGTCACTTATCCATGAGTAGCCATTTCTAGCAAATAAAAATGTAGGCCCCTCATGCAATATTTAACGCATACTTGCACAAAAAAAAAATTTTCATAGTTTACCTAAATGTCAAACTTACCAGGGCGCCTGCACTTTATCTGGCAGTATCTGGAAATCCTACACAAGGTTCCTTGCTCTTTAATCACCAATCGATGCAAGCAACTTGAAAATGGGAGGAGGGAGTGTTGCCCAGGCCCAGAAGTTTCTGGAAGAGTACAGGTTGACTCATCCACTCTCAAGCGCTATAAGATAAATAGACACCAACTCCCTCAAGCTTAAGCTGGCTCAGAAAGCAAAAGCTCACGGAAAAATACATTCTATCCTCTTTTCTCAAATTAAAGAAAAAACTTAAAGAGCTTTAAAACTATGTTTCCCACCCCCACTGACTTCCTTAGCCCCACCTGTAGTCTCGCTTCCACAGATGTCTCGTAAAGGAGCGTATAAAGAAGCCAGTGGCCAACCTACATAAATCCCTTAGTGCTTACACTTCCCCGTGGCCATATATACATGAGGAGCAAAGGCAGTTTCCTTATTACTGGTGCTGTTTGGTTATGAGACTCTATACATCTGGCTACTGTCAAATATTTCCCAACCCCCTCCCACACCCTTCTCTCCACTTAGTCCCATGGCATGACCTGGTTCTGTTTCCCACAAAAACCAATTCTCTGTACATCTGGGAGGGTGCTGTCACTTTATTCTCTTGGGTGTAGACCCTCCCATCTGCTGAGACTGGGCGCTATAGACGGCTGTTGCTGGCATTAAGTTGAAAAGGGAAATCAACACTCTGCCATAGAGCTGTGGGCAGCAGAGAGCAAACAGAAGCTACACCAGAAAAAAAGCCCAAAGGAGAAATCAAGAGAGACAGTGAGTCAGCCTTGACTCTTCCATGACCCCAGTACCTCAGTTTCCCCTTCTGAAAAAATGAGAAAGCCCGATCAGAGAATCTATAATGTCCCCTCCACCTTTAGCGCTTCATAATTTTCAGTAAGATTTACATGGAGGCCAAGTGAGGATTTAAACTCGATTACAGGATGGGAGATAAATGCTCCATTTACAGCAAATGGCTCCGGTGCATGATTAACAGTGCTTCTCGCAAGTATACTGGAAAAGTACCACGGATGCTCCCAAGTGGTTTGGTTACCCCAGGCACAGCATTGAGCAAAGGAGCGGAGGCTAATTATGTATTGCTTTCTTTCGTGTTTGGATCCAAGGCTGAGGTGTGGCAACTGGAAAGAAACAAACGTAAGAGAAACGAGATGCGACGCAAAGGAGAGAAAACTGAGCTCCTTGG
>JAQHUG010000050.1:9186722-9234169 GCA_028555095.1 Dicrostonyx torquatus | reverse complement strand
TCTTTTGGCCTCCGCAGGCACCTGTAAACACGTGTGTGTATGCTCACACAGACACAGGCATACCCATGCACAAACGAAATAAAAAGATGCTCAAAACTGCTCATCAAAAAAATCACTATCAAAATCTCCATCCATAGAAAGGGAGAGAGTTTAAGTTAAGAAGAGAATATTATCCTGCATTCAAAAAGCAACAACAGGAGTTGGATATGTGGCTCAGCAGCTGAGAACTCTTATTGCTCTCACAGAGGACTCAAATTCAGTCCTTAGTCCCAGTGGCAGCTCACAATCACCTGTGACTGCAGTTATATGGAATCTGGTGCCTTCTTTCTGGAGTCCAAGGGCATCTGCACGAACCTGGTACATATAAAACTACCCAGGCACTTTCCCAAAAGCCTCCCCAAAAAATTAAGTTTCTAAAAACATCTTTAAGAGGCAAAACAAATAGTTCTTTTCCATGCTTAGGGGGATAACACCATGTAGCTAAAATAAACTGAATGAATGATGAATCCTAGTCAGTCAACTCAAGACTTGCAGGTATTGGAGGACAAACTTCTTTTGCTCCTTTCTGCCATTCCTCTAGGAGAATCCGTACCCATGGAGTACCACTTGGTGAGCTCTCACAGATATTAGAGATTTCAAATAAGCATTTTATGAAACGAGAATCAATAGGGTCTCACGGCTCTCCAGAGAAGCTGTATGTCATCTTCAGCTAAATATCTACTGTTACTGTTTTCCCCACTGAGTGTTTGGTAAAATACATTCAATTCTTTTGCAACTCTAATAGCATCGTTACACTGCAGACAGGGACCTGTGGGAGCCATACCACCCATCCCCTTGCCCCCAGGAAGTCCACACTTGAGCTGTAGCAAAAACAGTGGGAGAGAATACTAGCCTAAAAGATCCCACAATCCGGAGACACAGAGGCCCAGAAAGACCCTTATGAAAATACTCCATAGGCGCTGGGGTCATTTGCATGGTTGCATGGCTAAGTTCCTTAGAACAAAAGCAGTAAGAATATTCTGGGGTTCCTTTATAGCCGAAGACTCCCTAGACTTGCATTACCAAAATGTGTGTCCCCTGCATGTCACTGGGTACTAAGAATGGGTCTGCAGACACACAGTTCAGAAAATATTGGTTTAAGCCAATCACATTTCTTTTTAGAAACTGCCCTGGATCTTTAATGTGCCCACTCATGCCTTAAGTTGTGTATGGTCCCTTTCATTTACAACACTGTTGACATACTAGCATGGTTCTTTCTCAGCACCTTCCACCACCACATCAGTACCACCACTGTCCCTTCAGTTATCTCTCTTGGATGCAGTTCTCATATCAAACATCCTTCTTTCAGGAAAGCTCTTCCTTAGTTTCCTAGACAAGGATTGGCAAACTACAATCCATGGATCAAATCCCGTCCACTCTATATTTTAGTTAGTCCCACAAGCTAAGACTGTTTTATTTTAAGTTGAGACTAAGTTCAAATTTAAAACAGTTTTGTGGAGATGATGAGATGGCTCAGTAGTTAAGAGGTCTTGCACTTGCAGCAGGTTGAAGTTTATTCTCAGTATCTATGTGGGATCACTCACAACCACCCATAACTCCCACTACAGGGAGATCTAATGCTCTCTTCTGGCCTCTGAAGATAACCACACTCTCATGAGCAAACCCACACAGAGACACACAGAACTAATATAAAATAAATCTGAGCTGGAGAGATGGCTTAGCAGTTGAGAATGTCTCGGTTAGTTTTTTATTGTTGTGAAAAGACACCATGACCAAGACAACTTATAGAAAAAAGAGTTGATCAGGGGCGTACAGTTCCAGAGGGTCAGAGTCCAGGACCATCATGACAAATATCATGGCCGCATGCAGGTGGGGGGGGCTGCTGGGTCAGCAGCTGAGACCTCACATCCCTGTCTACAAGAGATAATGGAGCTAACTGAGAATGAGGTGGACTTTTGAAAACCTCATCTTCTCCAAGGAGGCCACACCTCCTAATCCTTACTAAGCAGCTCCATCAACTGGGGACCAAGATTTCAAATATATAAGCTTATGGGACCTTGATTTGATTCTCATTCAAATCAACACAGAATGTATACTGCTGTTGGGGAAAACAAAATTCAGTTCTCAGCTCTCATGTCAAGTGACTTACAAGTGCCTGTAACATGTGCTCCATGGAATTCTATGCTTTCTGGGGGTGCCCACATCCCTTGCACACACACACACACACACACACACACACACACACACACACATCTGTAAACATATTTTTAAAAGAAATAAATATTTTAAAAAAATAACATAAATCTTTTTAAAAAAAAAAAAAAAGAAACGATAATTTTGTGGGACCAAAAGATAGTTCTGTGTCAAAGTACTTGTGCTCACCCTGATGACCTGAGTTCAGCCTTTAGAACCCATGCAGTGGGAGGGAGGAGACAAATAACTCTTGAAAACTGTCCTCTGAGCCCCACACACATGTCATGGCATGTGAACAACCCACAAACAGACGCAGACACAAAAATTAATGAATTCCCTAGCCAATCAATTAATACATGGATGTTTGAGAAATAATAAAAAATAATAAACTGTGACATGTTATCCTTTTGTACACTGTCCAAGATGTGTCTTTGATAGGGCACCTTTATATTGGTTCAATAAAAAGCTAAGCAGGAGGTACAGGTGGGGGCACCAGACACAGAGGACTCTGAGAAGAAGAAAGGTGGAGTCGCCAGCAGACAATGCAGAGGGATGGATGCAGAGCAAGCAGCATGGGCTTTACCAAGTGAAGGCAACAGAATCACATATAAGAATGTAAATCAAAATGTATGTGTTAATTTTAGTTATAAAAGCTAGTTAAAAACCAGCCTAAGCTATCAGCCAAGTTCTCATAATTAATAAGAAGGACTCCATATGGTTATTTGGGAGTTGGCAGGCAGGACAGAAAAATCCACCTACATCATTGCATAGGATAACAAAGACCATTTGGCCTACAAAACCAAAATATTATTCACTACTTCCTTACGTGGAAAAAGAAAAGAAAACTGTCAACCCTGGTCCTTGACAGTGGGTGTGCACAGTGCTGGAAGCTTCTCTCTGCTAAGTCATACCTCACATGGAAATTCTACACTTGTCTGATTGTGTTAGTACCAGCTGTCTCCACCCTCCACAGAAAATTCGCTTCACAAAAAAATGAGGGGAGAGCTTGCATCTGTTAATTTTTATAATCTCGTTGCCCAAATAGCACTTGACCTGACACTCTGTGGTGTTTATAAATTATGGATTGATGAGTGAATTAACACATCCCCCAAAATGTGAACAGAGAAATGGTGTCTAAGTATGTGTTCCCCAGCTGGTGGGCGTGTCTTTCTCTTTAAACGGAGGGAGTTAGCAAAGTGTTTTAGCAGAGTGATGCTATGATCAGAGACCAAATCAGCAAGAGAGAGGATGTTCTATCTGAAGGCATGTTTCACCCTGAGGTGTCTGAAGAACCCCTCCCCACATCACACTCTTTAGTGGTCTATAGAACGTCACAAGTGGAGAAAGGTCTCACCCAGAATTTCAAGGAGACTGGGTACTATCCAGGAAAGTTGGGGCCCCAGAGCACAGCTGAACAGAAAACACATCAGCAAGAAGAGAAGAAAGGGAAATGGAAGAGATGGGATTCCCAGGATGTGTAAGGGCTACAAGGGACTCGCTGAAAAATAAAGGATATCTGTGCTTGTCAGTGGCATGCACTGAAGCCAGTCTGGACATCACGCCTCGAAGGAGGAGCGCTGTCATTTCCGTCGCACTCTCAACTTGCCCTCTGACTTCTCTCCTATTTTGATCCAAATCGCTGGTTTTCTCCTTATTTATAAGGTGTAATGTCAAACTTAATCTTTACCAAGAGCTTGCAGAGCTATGTGAGCAAGATGTCTTTCCTCTGCCTCTCAGTCCAGCTGTCTTCAATCATTTCTGCCGGCGTTCTAGAGGATCCCGGAGCGGAAACACCTGGCCATTTATTACCCTATTTCGAAATAATCAGATCCTTTCATGTCCTTTTATCCACAAAAAGCACTTCTCGTCACTGATTGGCTGTGCCACAAAACCTTCAGGCGTTTTTGTGACATCGCAGACACCATGATGTTATCCCTCATGTTGTGGAACTTGCCACATTGTGGGGGGACATCCACACTGATGGAGGCAATCATATAAATCAGTGACTCCTGGAAAATGATGAGGACCCTGAAGGAAAGCCATAGGCCACTGGGAGTATTCGTAGGGGACATTACTAAATAGGGGAGGTGACACAAAGGGGCGACATTGAGCAGCATCTAAAGAATAGAGGTTTTCAAGCAGTTATCCTTCAGCACTAGTTTGACCCTGAGATTTCCACCTAAGCCTCCAGTTGCTGACGATTTCATATTATCTATAAACCAGGAGTGATGGTAGCCAATAAGAAGGCTCCAGTTGTCTGGCATTGAGCAGTGGCTTGCTTCCTTCACACCGCCACCAGAAATGATTGGAAGGAATCACCCTGTTCTTTAGACAAGCTTACCATGGATTTGCATGATTTTTATTTTATAGATGGGAACCTCAAGGAGGAAGGTGAGGTCTCAGTCGAGGTTGTTAGGATGTATTCCTCTTTCTGAAAATATTACAGAAATGAGTTCCATAGCCACTGAACCCTGACTCTAGGAAGTCAACTGGTAGATTCAGTCCTTGACTATATAATTCATTAACAAGCAACATTCACTTGGCTCTATCTGAATCTCTGTCTGTTCACAGGGCAAAGCTATGCCTAAAGGGATACACGGTCTTTCTTTAAGACAAACAGAGTAACCTAGAGAGTACAGAGGAGCAAGGATTCTGGATTCCACTTGGTCAATAAGCATTAAAGGGAATATATAGAGGACTGTGTGTGTTGTCCCTTCAGAAAGTCCAAAGTTAGTACAAGCTTTCCAAGAATGTAATCTGTTTGGGTAAATCTCACACACAGATACTCACAAAGATCGATGTACAGCTAAGATGTGGATCAGACATAGGTCACAAATCCAATAGCCCAACATAGACAAGTACTACAGTCATTGGAAAGGACTCCATGACAACATAGCTGAGCATTTACAATATCTACATACACATAGATATATATCGACAACTCGTTTATGCTTTAGATGTGGTGCTATATGCTTCTAGCACTTTTAGCTCTCCGAGATCATCAGAGTTGTTATTGCAAGATGAAGAAACTGAGCAAGAGATGTCAAGCAACCTGGCCAAGGCCTCTCAGCTAACGTGGTGGAACTGAGAGTGGAACCAAACTCGACTTTTAAGCAATAATAGACCCTGCACATCAACAGAATCCTGGAGGGAGAAATGAGGATATTTTTATGAATCTCAAGAGGAGTAAAGCTCTCCATTGCTATTGGTTAACTGTCCCCACTGAAAGCGCTTCCAAGACAAGGCTGAGATTTTAAATAAAATATAACTAAATTACATAAATATCATCTTGGTACACAGACAACAGTAGAAGATGAGCACAGCCAGATACAGGAATAGTATTAAGTATCAGGTATGGAGACATGATTTGCCATTTTAAATAGAATAGCTAGAGAAAGCCCTGAGAGCAAGGAGAGGCAACTAGTTAGAGTACCAACATGGGTAAGAAAGCTGAGTGAGAACGAGAAGTTGCCCCAGGTACAACGGCTGGCATTGGTATTTTTAACCTTGTTATTACCTTAACTGGAAATCCAAGAATGCTATCCCTCCACCTCTTGAAAGTGGGTGAGATCCTGGTTGCATGCCCCCAGAGGTCCCTTCTGAAGAGACATCGCTTATGATTCTCTGGCAATGACTGTGACGATTTCCCACACATCCCAAGGAAACGTCTCCAGATGCTCATGATGCCCAAGGCTAACTTGAGGAATCATTTGGCCTGCATTCCTATGGTGCCCTCACTGTGGGGAGTCCTTTCTATGGCCTCCCGAAAACAAGTATCTCCCTTCTCTTCCTAACTTTCCCTCATTCAAAGACATAAACTGCTTTAGGAATCTCTGTACCATTATCCATCTTTCAATCAATCCATGGATGGCCTTCAGCTGGAACTCTCTATTGAAAACCCCTTGAGGAAGATCTAGCCATTCTCACTCATTTACTGAAAGGCCAAAAGCCACAGGGGAATTCTTGATAGTACACAGATAAAGCAGAATCAGTTGGTACCAGTATTCACTGCAGTGACTTGCAGTGACTTCCTGGGGGTGGAGCCGGTGTTCTTGAGACCCCACCCCTCCCTGAGCAGCATAAAGCAATTAGTGATAGCTTTGGGAAAGTCATATTCGTCACCAGTGAGTCCAATGGTAAGTGGCTCCTGTTCAGGTAAATAATTCTTCTCACATTCTCATGTAGGAGCACTAATTAAAAGCAGTAGGACACCACCAAAATAATAATAATAATAGAAAGGACATGAAAACAGAAGGGGTCTTGGGAAGAGGAAGGCTTCATCAGGAAGGGGAGAAGGGTGATAGATAGCAATGGTGGAAATAGGATTTTAAAAACATTACATATGTGTGCATAAAGAATAAATATGAAAATATTTTTACCTCATCTTTTGATGTTTTTAAGTGATGTTCAAGAGACAAAGACGGGCACATTTTTGTGAGTTTGAGGCTAGCCTAGTCTACACAGTGAGTGTCAGGCCAGCCAGGGCTACACAGGGAGACCCTGTCTAAAAACAAACAAAAGGTAGTGTTTAAGGGTCATTTTCAGCCATTGTTTGCCCTGTCACTGATTTTCAGGGACATGAGATGTGGGGGTGCCATGAGAAGCCGTGAGTATTGGTACTCTGGATAAGGTCTGGGAATTATTTTTCCAAGCCCCTAATTTCTTCAGGGTCCCCTCTTTCTCCCGGTCATTAACCCCTCAGAATGAAGAGGACCGATGATAGTACTGAACTGAGCAGTACATGGAGACACATCACCTATTAATTCCGGGGCTCACCTCTCAGCCCCAGGGAAAGGCAAACATTTCCTCTGGCAGCTAAATGCAGGCTTCAAAGTCAATGTGAAAGCTGAGAACACACTGTGATATCTTCCCTCTTAACAAGGCTTGATGAAAGCGATCTCCACAGAGGCTGCCTAATTGGGCAAGGAGCAGCTCTCTGAGCCACACTGGCAGAAAGAAAGGAGAGCCAGTTAGCACATTCTGTCTGAGGGAGCCCCACTTCTCCAAGCAGGGGATGGTGTCTCACCTGCAGAGCCCCCGATTACACACATTTCCCAGGTCTCTCCAGGGGTCTCTCATCAAGTGACTGTTTTGAATGAATTCTGAAAGGTCGGCCCTCACTACTTTATCCCACAGAGCAAACGTGTTGGTTTTCTAATCATCCCATAGGGGTGCGTGCCCTCTTAATGCTCCTGAAACTGTGTGAGGTTTGCTTCCTACAGAGAAGACTTCCTGAGAAGCCAGCAGTAGTCAGTGTAGCTCCTCAGAAAAGGGAGATTCAGAGGAAAGATGCTTCCCTGCCCAGTCTCCAAGGTGTGCCCACCTAGGTAGGGACTCTGAAGGCTGGAAGCAAAACAATCATCCTCCTCAGCAGCCAAGTTCTAGATTCATCTTCAGTCAGGCAACTCACCCTTCCCTCTGCCCACCTCAACCATAACTTTGGTCCTACTTTATTCCCAACCTCAATAAGTCCCAGATCTTCCCAAACCTAGCTGGCTACCCCAGCTGTCAACTGAGGTCCTCGTTAAGGAAACAAGCACTGATATTAGTAATGGCTAATGTATAGGTGACATTTGGGGTACCAGATATCTTAGATACATACCTAATTTTACATCCAACTCCATCATTTCCTCCTTTTAGAGACAAGAACCTAGGGCTTAGAAAATGTATATAACCTTACCCAGTATTAACACAACTAAAAAGCAGCCAAGATATTGTAATGGTATGCTCTGTCCCTTTAAAAGACAAGCCATGCCCACTCCCTCTTCAGCTTCCATCCAGCCTGAGTCCTTCCTCCTTCCTCTTTCCATCTCCCTCTCAAAGAGGCAGCTTCTGTCTCTTCTTTCTTCCCTTCTCCCCTTCTCTCCCCTCTTCTCCCCTTCTCTCTTCTGTTTCTCTCTCTCTCTCTCTCTCTCTCTCTCTCTCTCTCTTTCTCTCTCTCTCTCTTCTCCCCTTTCCCTTCCATAACCCACTAAATTAATATCCAACCATCCAACCTCACTCTGCATGGCATGCTGTCTCTCTCTCTCTCATCCACTGGGGCTGCAGCTCCCTGCCTGGGACTCGCTGCCCCTCATGGCCCACTGAAGCCACTTGGGGAACTGTGCTGTCCCTGCCTGGAACTGGCTGCTCTCAGAACCCACTCACTGCCTGCTGCCCACTGCCCGCTTTGCCCCTCGGGGATCCGCAGCATTTTATCTAAACCATAACAGACATTGTCTCCTGGGTAGAGTGGGAGGAGGCAGCCCACACGCTGAACTCCTTGACTACACTACTTTCAGGCAAGGAAATTGGTGCTCTGAAAATCACCACTTCTCTTTTAACCTGTCAATCAATCAACCGGTATTTACTGAGAGCTCTCTTGGCATGCACACTGTGACACACTAGCTGTGTTCCTTTCTGGCCAAAGAACTTCCATTCCAGAGAGAAAACAAGCTGCGTTTCCCCCAACAATTTAGTAAAAAAATACACCAAGGAGCAATACAGGACAGATCATCAAGCACTAGGGTAAAGTTCTAGACCACTAGCCTCAGGCTGTCATCCTGCTACCCATGATACAGGACAGATCACCAAGCATTAGGATAAAGTTCTAGAACACTAGCCTCGGGTTGTCATCCTGGTACCCACGATATAGGACAGATCATCAAGCACTAGAGTAAAGTCCTAGAACACTAGCCTCGGGTTGTCATCCTGGTACCCACACAGAGAAAGTTAAGAACACCTTTAAGACCAAAATAAATGTATCTTCACATATCTCCTTCTTCTGGCTTTCCTCGGATTAGATGCTTTTAACCCAGGGCAGTTTTACCCCTGCATTTGTTGTCAGTTGTGAGGGAGGGGGTGCTTCTGGCTTCTAGTATCCAGTAGAGGCCAAGGATGGGGCTGAGCCCATCCTTGGCAACACAAGACAGCCCTTTAAAAGAAAGTCTTTTCAATATAGTTCTGAGTGTCAACAGTGCCAGGGCCGAGACACCCCATGCTAGATGCTCTACAGCGTCTGAGTCCACTCCAGATGTTAAGGACCTCTGTTTAGGAGCTTATTTACCTGATTAAAAGCCTGGGCAAAAAGTGTCCTTACAAGCCCAGAAACACTTTCCTGGGTTTCCCAGCACGACTTCCAGAACTGCTCTTCTGAGACCCTCATATCCCTCCACATTGAAGAGATGTTCTATAAAATCTAAGCACTTGATTTCACTAGATAGGCTCCAAGGATCTCACTGCCCTGGGGCCATGATTGCATTTCCAACACACCGTGCACCATGCATCATTTCACACGGAAGACACCAAGAAACAGTGAATGTTTCTATCAGCCCAGAGGGGATGGGACACTGGGGCACAGGGCTAGGTGGTGGGAGTCCTTCATGGTTGACACCTGTGCCTCATACTCTATGGTAATACGGTGCTCTGAGATAGTGACAGGTCGGGGATTCAGAAAATCTGGCCCTCCCACTAATGAACCCTGCAGAAGAAACCCCAGGTTTGTTCTGTAAAGAATGCAGATATTGTGAGGTCTGGATGCACCAGGACTCTAACAGAGAAACTAATCGGGAAGAGATAGCTATTGGGGGATTCCTGCTAGGCCTTGTCTCACGCAGTTGTGAAGCCTAGCTCAGCGAGTCGTAAGTCCTCAGGACAAGCCATCAGGCAATAGACACTGACACTCTCAGCCTGGGCTCAAGTACATCCACAGAATTCCTTCTTCTAAGAGACTTCTTCTCAGCGGATGAAGATACTATCCAAGGTAATGTCCTTTGCTTAAAGACAACTGACCCTTGATAGTAGCCATATTCACAAACTGTCTTCATGGCAACAGTTAGTTACATGAATGATTGACTGGTAATTATAGGCTCTTCCAAATGACACAAAAATGACCATCATGGACTCTGTGATGTCTTCATTTATTTTGTGCCTTTAAAAACCAGTTGTGTGTGTGAAAGAGAGAGAAAGAGAAATGTGTGATGTACGTACCTATTAGCGTGAGAATGTGTATGTGCACATACAGGGATTCGCAAACGTGTGTTCATACATGTGGAGGTGAATGCCCAACGTCTTTCTCCAACCGCTCTCCACCTTTACTGGTTTTTGAGACGGATCTCCCATTGAACCTGAAGCTCATTCACATAGGTAGACTGGCTGGCTGATGAGCTTCAGAGGTCTGCCTGTCTTCTACACAAACACACACACACACACACCACACACACACACACACACACACACACACACACTGCTGAGCTTTTGGTCATGGTTTCTGAGGATCCAAAACTCAGATCTTTCATGCTTGCCCAGCAGGTATTTGACCAACTAGGCCATCCTCCGCAGCACAAAAACTCTGATTAGATTATTCACGAGTGTACCCGTTCTAATGTTCACATCTAGGCATAGATCCACTGAACAAGTCACTTCTGAGCTAACATTACTAGGCCACCAGCAGCACAAGGACTTCGGAGACAAAAATGCAAAGATAAAGGTCTGGCCACAGCCAGGACCTTCCTCACTGCTTATCAGGGAAGATTTAAAGGCTATGTGGTATGTGGCTGGCAAGGCACTTTTATTCCAAAGTGTCACTACCAATCTCTTCATTCCCCACAAAAAAAAAAAAAAAAAAAAACTAGGGGAAGGCCTTTAAAGAGCCAAACATTTGCTGGATTTTTTTAATAGGGGGAAAAACACAATATTAGTGTGGAGACCTTGGGGATTTCTAGCATCTATCAAAAATTAGATTCACAGAATTTTCAAGCACCAAAGGATTTGACAACTAATCTTGCAAGCTCATTCCTGTCACAGATGAGGGGACTAAAGAACCAGAGATATCAAGGGAAGGCAGCATCAAGAAGCCAGTCAGCCCCAAAGCTAGGAGAAACAAAGTATCCTGATGCCCAGGCCAGAGCTCTTTGGCCCACATCTGCCTCTAGCAAGCCGAAATGGGGGAGAAAAAACTCGCCAGCTTTAGATGCAAGGCTCTGCATCCTCAGCAGAGTCTACAGGCAAGCTCCCTGCAGCTGGCATTTCCTCTGACAGATATCAGTAACTACAAAAGAGTACAACGTTAACACGAGGTGACAAATTCTAAAATTGGCCTGTTTTCACAACTGTCACTTCTGAAGAGGTGAACGACCCTTCTCTGGTACGGTAAAAGCCTCCGGGTTTGAGCCAATCACCATCCCCGCACTTCCTCCCACCGTTCCTGGCTATGAAAATGTCATTATTCTATTTTGGAGAAGCTGGAACAGTTGTGTTTCTTTTGTAATAACTATGTTTTTTGGAACGAGACAAGAAAAAATATCATAAAAGCCAGGGCCAGAAAGGCTTTCACGGATCAGTCCACCATGTACAGCAGACAAATAAAAAGTAAGGGTTTGGAATAGCTGGGTGGTAGAGAGCTTGTGTAGCAAGACCAAGGCTCCCAGGTCAGTCACCAGGACCATGGGAAGGAAACAGAGGAATGAAAGGGGAAACGCAATACCAACTGAAAGTTGCATCAGGCTCTTCCCTGGGTAGCCTTTGATCCAAACGTGAGAGAACTGCACCAGAATTCCACAGTGCCAGGCGGTGGTGTGATGTGGGAGGTGAAGTAGGCTGTGAATATATTTTATTGCCATTGGTTGATAAAGATGATGCTTTTGGCCAATGGCCTAACAGAGTAAAGTCAGGTGGGAAATCCAAACAGAAGAGGAAAGCCATGCAGCCGCTGGAGGAGACAGATGCCAGAACTTTTCCCAGTAAGCCACAACCTCGTGGCAATATACAGATTAATAAAAATGGGTTAATTTAAGATATAAGAGCTAGGTAGAAAGACACCTAAGCTACTGGCCAAACAGTATTGCGGATATAGTTTCTGTATATATATTTCGGGTCTGGGCAGCTGGAAATGAGCAAGCAGCCTCGGACTACAATGGTCCACATCTTTAATCCCAGCACTCAGAAAGCAGAGGCAGGCAGATCTCTGTGAGTTCGAGGCCAGCCTGGTCTACAAGAGCTAGTTCCAGGACTGACTCCAAAGCTGCAGAGAAACCCTGTCTCAAAAAAAAAAAAAATTCCACAGCACTTTATCCAATAAACCACTTGACCTTGGAGACAGAAACTGAAAGCTGGCATCCAGCTCCAAATTCTGCCCTGAAACAAATCAGTTAGGAATCTTTGCTCTCAAGAAACAAACTAGACAAAAGTCTAAGCAAACAAAGTGTTCTAGTCTGCTCTCTGTTGCTGTCAAAACACTCTAACCAAAACTGACAGGGGGGCAGGGGTTTACTTGGCTTACACTTCCAGGTCAAATTCCATCACTGAAAGAAGGAAAGGCAGAAACTGAAGTGGAAACTTGAAGTTCTGATCGTGAAGGAACCCTCCTTGCTGGCTTTCTCTCAGGCACAGGCTTAATTAGCCCAGACAACGGTGCCACCGCCAGTGGGCTGGACCTCTGATATAAATTAACAATTAATTTCATCTGATCAACCCCTCAACTGGGACTCCTTTCCCAGGTGATTCCAGGCTGTGTAAAGTTGACTATTAAAGCTAACTATGACACAAGTCAAGGACAAACAAGGAGATGATATGAGCTTGAATTACAAAAGGCCCGGCAGTTTTACCCTATAGTCCAAGAATCATTAATTTTTTCAATTATCTATTAATGTCATTTAGTGATAGAAAAAAAAAAAGAGCTATCGCCTAATAATAGAACCCTAGTTTTGATTACCCGTGACCTTTTTAACAGGAGCAGGAACAGGCTTGAGAAGCATGGAGTAGGATCGGCTGTCGCTTCTCTGATGAATGCTGGCATCGCTCCTTTCTTCTAGTTTTGGCATAGTCTACCCTGTAGACAGAACAGCAATGCCAGGAGAAGGGTACACTATTCAAGAGAAGCAACTAAGGACTCCAGCAAGATCCCTGAGTCGGGCTCTTTATCCCCCACCCCAGGCTTTAGAGGAGGAGAAGGCAGGACGGTAGCATCTAACAGGTGCAGCCCCACTCTCCAAGTTTGTGCCCCAGCTATACGACCATACGGGGTATGCGACATATGGAGGTGAACCATGCTTCCTTCATCTTCTTACCTGTGAGATGGTATTCTTCTCACAGGGATTTAATTCAGATCCTCTATGTGCCCCTATGGCACAACAAACGCAGGATAACTATATGAATTGAATGTTGTGTCTCGCTTATGTTTTGTAGAAATGGCAATGGGGAATAATGTTGCTGCCCAAGGTAGTGATTCTGAGTGTGGCCATAGATGTATAGAAGAGTGATATGAGTCATCAAAGACTAAAAATGCCCTGGTCTTGGCTTGACCTTTGGTCTCCATGTTTAAAGAACAATGGGAACACAGATGGGCACTTAACAGCCTATATACCAAAAATGTTACAAGGGCCAGCAGGGGCCTTTTCCCTTCTCAAAATAAACCAACACTTTCCTTGACTTGCTTTTAATTGTGACTGATGTAGAAGAAAGCAAAAACTAAGCCATGAAGATATTCGTAAAGTTGACACCTCCATGTCTGAGGGTCACGATCCAACTACAGCTTAAGCAAATGAATCCTGATACCCACTGGGCTCTAATCCAAAAATTCAAGGGGGCGGGGGAGGGGGATGGACAATGAGTTAGATGGAGCCCTGCTACCTTGGAAGAACTAAAGAATACCTGAACTATGTCCTTGAGGGCATTTCGTCTTCTTTTTCCTGGGCCTTTATTTGCCTGGGGTCTTCATGAAGATTATGAAGTGGTGGGTTACCGGTTTCAGGGCTGTGCAAGGCACAGAGAAAACCATTACTCTCTATGTATTGTGCTGTGTAGGAGGGTCCACCTTTATTTCTGTTGCTTTCATTGGTTAAATAAAGACTCTGCCTGGCTTGTAAGATAGGTCAGCCCTTAGGTGGGCAGAGTAGACAGAACAGAAGTTCTGGGAAGAGAGAAGGAAGTATGCCAGTCGCCATGAAGCGCCCGCCACAGATGGATGCAGGTTAGACTTTTACGGTAAGTCACCACCTCGTGGTGACATGCAGACTTTTATAATGGGTTAGTTTATGATGTGAGGGCTAGCCAAGAAAAGGCTAGTGATAATGGGCCAGGCAGAATTTAAATGAATCCAGTTTGTGTGTGATTTGTGTATTCTGGGTATAACCTTGTGGACATGCGACCATGTGGCCGGGAGCCGGGCGGGACACAGCCCGCTGCTCCCGCCACTTACAACAGTGCTGTGTCCCTGAATGCTATCCAGACACACAAATGAACTTTAACCTCACTCTTGGGCTCTACTCTGATCTGGAAGACCATCCTTCAGTAACAAACACAGTGTTGTCAATTAGTATCTGGATCCCCTACCAAATGCTTTCTTGCCCTCACTGACCTCCAAGTCTATCACAGACAGTTCCTACCTGTTTATGACCAATGTAGACAGACATGAGGTCACACCTGCTCTTGATCTGAGAGGTACTATTACCTGACTCAGCACTCAAATAAACACATAAAGAAGGGTCTCAGAGAAGAAACCATGGGCCATTTAATTTCAATTTATAGAGTCAAAAAAAAAGATGACATTTAATTGAAATCTCAGAATTAAGAAAATATTCCTTTTGGCTCAGAAATACGTACCATAGCCTTTTGATATAACGGGTTTAAGTTTCTAAAATTGTATCAGTGGTGTTAATTACGAGAAAAGCAACTGCTCCAGAGCAGATTCTTTTTTAATTTTTGAGATTATAATATAATTGCATTACTCCCTTCCCTTTCCTCCCTTAAGCTCTCCCATGTACCCCTTCTTATTCTCTTTCAAATCATGGCCTCTTTTTTTATTAATTGTTGCATTTTTTTAAAAAGAGGCCACGCATTTGAAAGAGCAAGGAGAGCAGATTTTAATCACAAAAGTGGGTCCCTCAAATTCTGTTCCAATCTCCTTTTGGATGGCACACTTAGAGTCTTCTTTTCATTTTCTTGTGGAGTCACAGTCACCTTCCAACATAATACGTTATTGGAAAAGATTCCTGTTGGCAATTCCAGCCTTTCACGGTGCCTCAGAAGGTTAACTGGTGACTTTTGAGGATGAAGTAGCCGTGGAGAGTGTCTGCTTACACTCTCTTCTATGAGAACTAGGGGTGTGGAATCAGGGCACAGTAAACTTCTGCCCAATTTCTGCTTCTAACTGGGACAGGGCTAGGAATGTCTCCACCCCTATTCTTGTGTGTTTTCTCCTACAATATGCTTTGACCCCGTGGAACTCAGGACTGTGACTGGATAAATTAGAACTCAGGGCTGTGACTGGATAAATTAGAACTCAGGACTGTGACTAGATAAATTAGAATTCAGGACTGTGATTGGATAAATTAGAACTCAGGACTGTGACTGGATAAATTAGAACTCAGGACTATAACTGGATAAATTAGAATTCAGGACTTTTGCCCTTAGTGTAAGCATATCTCTTTTGGAATTCTTGGGGCAAAAATAAGACATCCATCTCTATTTAGTAACACAGTAATGTCACACTTGGCTTCATGCTAGGCATCTAATTAATTCAGCCTGGTGGAACATACCTACCAACCTGAAAATTGATATACATTCCTTGGATTTTAATTTGTTACCTAATACCAGTATTCCTTTCGCCTCAAATTTCAGAAATGTCTTTGAATAAGTAATTTAAACAAGAAATTAAAAAGCTAGTCAATCCAGAGCACAAAGAAAGTGACCAGTTAAAGCCAACCATGTCTCTGGCTAAAGCTTCCTAAGTTTTGCATCCTAGCATGCGTATTGGAAGGGTGGGCGACACGAAGACCTAGAGCAGGCTAGGTTGCTGGTTGACAGAAAGGGAACTCACAGGATTGCTATGTGCGTCACCATCCGAATGAAGTTTTTCCCTGGACAATTGCTGTTTTACAAACAGTCCTCTCAGCACATCATCTCACCCTCCCATTTTTGGCCAGTGCTCTTCTTCACAGGCAATTAGTGATGAGGCCTTATCTTCCTCTTGTAAGCAAAATTCTCCTTTAAATATTCACCAACACCACATCTCCAGGTGGTCAGTAATCTCCACATGCCGGGACACAGACAGGAACCTGAGGGCCATAAGGAGCGCGGGAACAGTGAACCTGCGAACTAGATCACTCCATGGGTAGAAAAAAAATGTTTATTTGGGGAATCAAATTGCCAGGTTGTCTCTCAGCAGGCTGAGAACGGTAGACAGCGGGAAAGGCCTTGTCAGTTTTAAGAGGACAAGAAGACGCAGAGGAGTTGTGGAACAGGAGAAGAGCCTGGGATTTAGCATGGGGGTTTTGAGTTGTTGTAGGCTGTTTGTGTTCATGGGGAACTATACGCCCTCGCCTGAAATAGCTGACCACTGGGAACTACTGAGAAGCAGTGGCTTTGCTGGCAAATGGAAACCCTCCCCCACCCCTCTATCCCCCACCCCTCTATCCCCCACCCCTCTATCCCCCACCCCTCTATCTCCCACCCACTCCCCTCCCCGCTCCTTCCCCACTCCCCATCCCCTCACCTCCCCAGCCCCTGCTTTTGAGATTCCTGGGAAATGTTGAGTTTGAGCTTCTATTTACCCAATAACAATCCTTCTGTTTAGGACATTTGTCATTAGCAGGGCCATTTGGTGGGAGAGGGGCTGCTTTGGACCTAATAAGGGGCAATTCTGAAGATGAGAATGGCCATCACCCATTCCTTGTTGTTAGCAAGTATGTCTTACTGGCCTAAAGGAGACACTGTGCCTAGAAATGCGTGACTAGCATGTGAGCCCTTCAGGCTCAACTACTGTGCAAATTTGGGGTGTCTTTGCCCGGCCACCCCATCTCTCTTCTGACAGGCCTTCTCATCTCCTCAGTCACACCAGGGAGCCATGGTTGCTTTTCCACATTCAAGACCCTATGGTAAAGTGCTCTCTCTCTCTCTCTCTCTTTTCATCCCTTCTTCCTTCCCTTCCTCTTCCAAATTCATATTAAAGGAGAGGGAATCATACTAAACCACATGACCCAGATGCCCAGGTTAGCGAGAGCCATGCAGTTATGGCAGCAGATGAGGCCATGGCAGGAAGCACAGGGCGGTTGCTAAGAACACAGGGAAGAGAAAAGAGCAACCCACAAAAAAAGGAGAACAAATACAAACCACAGGGCTGAGTCTATTGCGCTAAGCATCTTACCATTCAACCTGACCACCACTCCTCAGACACTCTAAATACCTAAATATCTTTGTGTTGAAAAGAAAAATGCATGAAGGTCTGGGGAGATGGCTTCCTAGGTAAGTGCTCCCAGACAAGGATGAGGACCTGAAGTCAACATGTAAAAATCAAAGAAGCAATATGAGTAACCCCGTAGCTGGGGTTGAGGAGGGGAAACAGTCTGATGCCTAGAGTTCATTGGCCAGCTAACCTAGCCAATCGGTGAGCTCCAGGTAAGAAACCCTGTCCCCAAATCACAAAGTAAGGACTGATTAAGGAATACGTCATTTGTCAACTGATGGCTGCCACACGGGTGCACCCACACCTACATGCCCCACACAAAAATAAAATAAAGTAGGTTTCCAAGGATCTTAATTGCTATAGAAATACCATACCTGCCCAGTAAGAAACTACACAGAGAAATTAAAAAAGGAAGAGTTCTTTCATGGTGATTGGGTCTAGTTGGGGTTAATGCTCAAAGAGGAGCTGGCCTCAAATAGATTGTACTAACTTATATACACTTATATACAGCTTAGACATAATGCACCTTAAATGTCTTTCAGGGCCCAGCCCCGGGTCACACTTTGAACAGTTTAAACAGAGACAGATGACTGGTCGCGTAGACAGATGGAAGGTTTACACAGCCATGCTATCGACAGGATATTTCTCAAGTACACCAGTGTTGTTCTTTTCCAATACTTGTTTCCCGGGGTCATTTTGCCCACTGGGCAGAATTAGGCTTTTCCTAATTAAGGGCACAGGGGGCTTGATGACAGAATAGGACTTGATGGTACTTGTGACCCTTTGTGGTCTGCTGCCTGCTGCCCTCTTGAGCTGCCTGTTTGAGGCATGCTCCTTGGGGATGGCCCTAATGGCTGACCAATCCAGGTAAACAATCATTTACCAAGCATCATAATTATGCTTATGTCTAACAGGTCTGGTTAGCACAGTACTTTATCCTTGGGATATTCTGCAGCTAGTTCTACCTTGTGTGGTTTAATGTCTAGCAAACAAGCCTATTAGTAAATCCTTTGTAACATCAATTCTATTACTTGGGGTTTCTTCTACATCATAATGGTCAAAGGTATTTTCAGTCATTACTATCTGAAGACAAATATTTGTATTTGATATGCGGCAGAAGCATTTTGACAGAGACGGGGGTCTTGGGTGTTGCAGGAATAGACAGTCATCGAGAGAGCATTTCTCCAGCACAGAAACCTCCTGGGGAGATTGAGAAGCTGTCTCCGTGCATACAGAGAAACTGCAAGGCAGAAAATCAACCCACGAGGGAGAGAGGTGGCAATGAAAAAGAGACTCCCAAAACAAGCACGCAAACTTCCCTAGCAATGGTGCACACAAGCCAAGGTTGTTCGTGGCCCATAGCATGGGAAGCTGTTTTAAAGCCAGCATTAACCAGTGACCCCAGTTCACACTAGAAAACGGCATGAATTAAAGAGTCAGAGTCTGGCAGAGGGCAAAGTTATTCAGCTCTGAAGGAAAGAGAATTTAGCTCTGGTAGTAAAATTTCCAAATGAACAATTAGAACACACAGTTGACAAAGTTTTGGGGGTTGTTTTGAGTTTGGAGGGTGTTGTTATTTTGGAGTGAGTGAAGCAGTCTGAAAAAATGTACTTTGGGTACACAAATATAGAAATTCACTAGACATTTCAGTGCTGCGTGGCAAAGAGAATAAATTAGTGTCAATTTGAGGTCTAGAAAGGGAATATTGAATATATTTTCTATTTTAAGGGACAATGTTACAAACAGCAGCACATTAAAGCCAGAGAAAAATTTTCAGAGGCTGATTGAGGTTATGGTTTATGAAACCAGAATCCGCCCCAGGCTATTAGTCAATAAGCGCATATTAATTAAGAGGTCACACGATGCTTCCAGCAGGTGGCTGCTCTTTTCAGTGTAACCAGACAACATTAATTTGACTTATGGCTGGTTAAATGAATTGCTTTTGAGGCTGCTCTAGTTACTGACATCTCACAGCCCCACATAGCACAAGGGATAATGCCCGCTGTCTCTTACAACCTCCTTGGAAGGGTAATTAATTCAGCAACAACAACAAAAAATTTAATTGCCATTCCTCACCCATTTTCTTGGAAACCTCTTGCTTTACCTTGGTTAGGATCGATACTACTCACTGTGTCTTTTAAGATTTGAATGCGCCGTCTGTGGCTGAGCACTGACCGCAGTTCATTGTTAGCACTTTGAACAGCTATGAACCGCTGCGTTAATCGCCACCCTCTGCGATAGAAGCTTCTCCAACCAAGGCTGGGAGTACCACAGATCTATGGTCATAAGCACAAATATTTAGAAGGGAGCCTGGCAACATAACCATTTAGCAAAACAACATCAATAGGTCTTCCCTCCCCTAAGGTCTGTGGCTTCCCTAGTCATGGGTTAGGACCATGTTCACAGTACCAGGTAAGAATTCCCTCCTGTGGAACAGGTCTTAGATCCAAGCAAGAGAGTAATTGGTTACCACCATAAAGAGCCTTGCCACTGTATCACCAGCGGGAATGTCGAGCCTGGCAGGTCATTGCTGGAGCATGCAGGGTCCAGCACTGATGTCTTTTCTCCTTCAGTGGCCTGGGTACCACTTTTCAGTACTGTGAAGGCTAGCCAGCAAGGAAGAGTTTCCACCTCGCAAGGCTCAGGGACCATCTCAGAAGAGAGGGCAGAAATTATGAAAGCACTGGAGGATGAAAGGAGTATTACAAAAGGCTAGCCTCACCACATGCCTTTACATACGTGAACCCACGAGATGAAGAGAGTTAAAATTCAAATGTTGGAGGAGAGGAGCTCCTGCACCTTACCCCCAGCTGTGGGGCGGCTTGCATTTGATGGTTGCTGAGGAAGAGAGAGTCGCTTGGACTTGGGAGTGGGTGACCCAGCGGGCAACCTCACACGCATGTGCATATGGGAAGCCAAGCTGGACTTAATAGTTAATTTTGTAAAAAGACGTGAAGTCAGGAGGGAGCCATGTCGGAAACATTCGTGCAGTAACACAGAATCTAAGCTGAGATGGAGATGAGGAACCCATATAACATTCGGAGAGACATCTGTGCCAGTTTCAAGGGAGCCAGGATCAGCAACCTCTCCTGCCAGAAGCTACAAGAGAAATCAAATCCTTTTCTCACATCCTCTTGTCTCGCTGCATATACACCTCCTTACCATCGGTGACACGTTCTGTGTCACAGCTCTTGCGTGTGTGCTTACATTCGAATGATTTGTTCATGTTAAACTAAAATAGTTGGCTCTCACTTCTGAGTCTCCAGGAGAGGAAACCTGAGTGAGTGACCCACCTTGAATGGCTCATTCCCATGTAACCACCTGCCACCCGGCCTTACTTCCATAGCAAACCTGTTACCTACTATTCTGGGGTGCTATGGGCTCCTCTGGTCTCTTTCTCCATCTGCCTGACCACTCTGCTTTCTGTCTTTGAAAAACATCTCAAATATATCTGTTCCCCCTCAAAGTTCTTTTCCTTGTCTTCTACTGTTCTCCACGGCTCTCGTAGGAGCTTTTTCCTTCTCTGTCATTTCCTCTGAATTGTCCTGGGAGGAAGCAGGTCTGTGACCTAGCCTGCTGTCCTCACACAATCTCGCTGATTTCCTAAGGGCATCTTGCTCCTCTTCTTCGCAACCCTTACATTAGTCTAATGCTATATCAACTTACAGCTTCAATTATGTCGCTCCCTACAGAACTCTTCAAAGATCTCAGGGACGCCTCAGTGACTACAAATTCCTTACCCTGAACATTTAATACTATTTATAATCTGGTTGAAATAAAACTTACTGGAAAAATCCTGCCAGTTTCAACTCCTCAAGATGATAATTCTACGGACGCTCTAAGACTCGGAGTCAAGCTGACTTCTGCAGAAGCCTTCTACATTCAGGTCACTGTCGTTGCTCCTTTCTGAAAATCTCATCTGACGCTCAGAAAATCCTTTTTTTTTTTTTTTAACATTCCTGTCCTCATCCCTTGTTCTTTTACTGCTGGTTAATTCATTATACCTCTCATTAAATTATAAGCAAATGACAAAGAGATTCTCCCTTGTCTGTCTGCATGCCCTTATGTATTTCGTTGTGCACACTGTTTACGCAGAAGAGATGTTTGAGGATGCTTGGTCCCCTGTGTTCATCATTCAGACTACTGCAAAGGCAGTCAATGAACCTAAAACTCAAAGGGCTGTAAGAAGCGGTGGCATCAGGATAACCGATGACCCAGTATGAGGCCAGATCTTTTCATCCTTACACTCGTCTCTTTCAGAATGCTAATGACTTTTTCTCTGCTTTGTTCTTCAACCTCATCTGCTCTTAGCTCTCCATCTTGTCCCATACATCTCAATCTTTCATCTCTTTTACTTTCATGGGTTTAACCTTTCATCTCATTGGCCTCTAGCCTTTTCTCATTTATTTTAAATTCCATCCACTTTATCTTTTCATTATTTTTTTAATGTTAAATCATTAACCTTTATTTTGGAGTTCAATTCTCTTGTGTTTTTTTACTTCAAGACTCTTTTTTTCCTCTGATTTCACTCTCAAATCTGAAGTTTTACTTTCTTCTAAATAGCTACCATTCATTATAAAAATGAAATAAGGGCTCTTCTCCCTCTTCCTTTATAATTCTGGGCTTAAATTTTTATTTTTTCATGACTGGTAAGAAATATATTCAAAGAGATCTTGTTACCATACACAAAAATGATTTAACTAAGTATAACAGCTCCTCTCTAGACCCTGAGGGACCCCATACTATAATAGAGCCCTTTCTTCAGTCCCACTCCTGAAGAAATGAAATTATAGTTTATCAGTGGGAACGGAAAGGAAGGCCCGGCCACTAACCTAGCTAGCACTGTTTTGTCTCTAGCTCCATCCTGTTTCATTTCCTTCCTTCTGAGTTCCTCTGAGTCCTTCTCTCCTAAAGTTACTTTCAATTCTAGGAACGGTAGGCTTAATCACATTTTAAGGCAGAAGACTGTGGTGGTGTGGTAAGACGGAGGACTGAGATGACCTTCCACGCAACAAAGACCCTTTTGGCATTAACACAGCTCTGCAGGGGAATGCGGAGATGATAGTAAGAGGCTATGACCAACCAGACTGGCACAAGACCAGCAGACCTAACTCTCACTATGGAAAATCCCAGTCCTTCCTTGATGACACTAAGACTGACCTAAGAAGTTTGAAGGCATTCTAGGACATTAGTCTTTATTCCTTCTGCTTTGGTGACACTGCTCCTTTTCTGATTTATCATTATTCATCTCTTTGATTTACTTTCTGGTTGGATGACCACACCTTGTCCACTGGAGATCCCTGGTATTGGGGCTTTCACTCTAACTCGGGTAACAAATTCTTCTTCTCTTTCTTACACATTCCACTAGAGAGACAGGGAAGCCCATGAAGATCCCTTTCTGGGACTCTAATTTTCCTTGTAGCAGACACTTTTAAATTATAAAACTGTATATAAGGTTCTGCAAAAATTGTTGTGGAAAGGTAGACTTTTTATTACTTACAATTCATGATTGTATAAAAAGGACAAAAGACAGAGAGGAAATGCTAGGCAGGAAGAAGAATGCATGGGGCCAGAAAGTATCAGAGGAAAAAGGCAAACGTATCTTTACTGGACTTGGAACAAAAAGTATCAGAAGCATTCTGGGAATAAACAGCAATGGTGAACAAGACTCTCCATAGAAAGAACTCTCCACGTAGAGTCCGGATCCACTACAGGGAGAGCTGTGTAGTCTCCTATCTGACATGCTTAAAAGAAGATACTATGGGATAACTGGAGTAAGCTAATATCTTAGTTACTTTTCTATTGCTGAGAAGAGACAACATGGCCAAAGCAACTTATAAAAGAAAGCATTTAGTTGGAGGGCTTGTTCACAATTTTGGAGCATGAATCCATGACCTCCATGGTAGAGAGCATGGTGGCAAGCAAGCAGGCACGGTGCTGAAGCAGTAGCTGAGAGCTCACATCGGATCCATAGAACTTGTCAGAAAGATACTGGGACTGGTGTGGGCTTTTGAAACCTCAAGGACCACTGCCAGTGACATACATCCTCAAACAAGACCGTGTCTCTTAGTCCTCCATAAACTGTCCAGCAACTGAGAACCAAGCATTCAACCACATAAGCCTATGAGAGTCATTCTCATTGAAACAACCACATCCAGCCTCCGACCTGTTAACTCTACACTGATCGTTCATAAATACCTTCACAAATACAGCCAAAATAGTACCAAATCAGTAATCTGTTTGCCATTATGTCCCAGTCAACATTAGCCATGCCAAGTCTGCCCCTGTCATCTGGGAGCCTATTCTCTTTACTGAATCACCAAATAAAGGCAACAACAAAGTCATAATTCCACCTGGTATGACTATCCTGTCTATGGTTGGAAATGCACCAACCCCTTTCCCTAATAGATATGTCTGCACTAAGCAGGCCACTTGTTTGTTCCCAGCTGCCCAGACCATGAAATAACCACACAGAAAACTATATTATTTAAATCACTGCTTGGCCAATCACTTAAGCGCATTGCTAGCTAGCTCTTATATCTTTGGTTAACCCATTTCCATTATTTTATATTTTACCACGAGGCTCGTGGCCTACCAAGCAAGACTCCAGCTGGCAGCTCACATCTTTCCCCTCTGGAGGCTACATGGCATTTCTGACTTAGCCTATTCTCTCTCTCTCTCTCTCTCTCTCTCTCTCTCTCTCTCTAATATATATATATATATATATATATATATATATATATATATATTCCAGTCTAGCTATGTCTGTTAAGCCATTGGCCAAGAGCACCTTCTTTATTCATTAACCAATAAAAACAACACATCTACAGAAGGACTTCCCTTACCATAAGTCCATGGATGATGATATTCTTCTCTTAATGTCCTGTAAGTTAATATGATATAAAATTAGCAGTGCCTAGATACTATCACAATCAACATATCATAGGTCACATATGATAAGAAAGAGAGGGAAGCAAAGCATTATAAACACACTCATAGAGTGAGCCTTAACTTCAGTCTCAATAGTGTCTATATAGGACCCGACAAAAGTATCCCTCTGTTTGAAATGAAGACTTCAAATGCAGCAGAGCAGAAGACCACAGGTACAGGAACCAAAACGCCATTGATGTATCACTAATACAAACATTTAGGGGTGACACTCCCATTTGTACTCTTGGGCTCCTGGACTGCTGAGTCCTATTCAGGAAAGAACTGGCATCTTACACTGATGTTACTCCAGAACAGTACAGATTTCTAGAGAACCTTGCCCACCTGCGATGTATTTCTACCTTTCTGGCAAAATAACTGTGTCTTTAAAGGCCATTTCATTGGCTTGCAAAACTGGAAGTTTCAGGATAGTAGGGAATTGAGCAAGCCAATGAGTCCTCCTGGGCCCGTTGTCACATTTCTGTAGTAAAAGGAGTGTGGCGGGCTGTGTCCCGCTGCCCAGCTAGCTTAACACCTGAAATAACCACACAGAAATTGTATTAATTAAATTACTGCCTGTCGGGGACCGTCGCCCCAACATAGAAACTGATGTTTTTCCCCAAATGTGTCCCCGGAGACGCGTGGAAGGAAACAGGCTTTCACACCATTACAGCTTAAAGGCCGCTTCAGACCTCTTCTGTCCTTCAGCGTGGCCTTGTGTTTATTATCTCCCCCAAAAAACCATCCTGCTCTCAATGCTCTCTCCAAACCATTTCTGCCCTGACCATGCTCTCTCCCCAACCCTTTCTGCTCTCCCTACCCTTGAGGAATTTTTCTATTGATATTCCTTTTTCCGGGGCACCCTCCCCAGCACACACACACCTGCATTCCTTCACTAGCTTGGAGATAGCTACTTCTCATCAAGCGAACTACAAATGAAAAGGGAGGCTGGAGCAAAAACCTCACCTATTGTCTTTCTAAATTGTCGGTCTCCAGCTACGAAGCTGCATGGCATCCTCCGGCTGGCGGGTATCAGAGCCCACAACTGCCTGGCCCATTATATCTAGCCTCTTCTTGGCTAACTCTTACATCTTGATCTAACCTATTTCTATTAAATCTGTGTATCACCATGTGACTGTGGCTTACCGGCAAGATTCTAACCTATGTCCGTCTCAGGCAGGAGAACCATGGCGTCTGCCACACTGCCTTCTTCCTCACATCAGTTCTGTCTTCCCCGCCTAACTAAGTTTTGCTCTATCAAAAGGCCAAGGCAGTTTATTTATTCAACCAATGAAAGCAATACAAATACAGAAGGACCTCCTACACCACATTTCCTTGACTTCAAAGTGAGTTCCTTGGAGAGAAACCATGTTGTATTATAGAACACTATGATGGCAGATAAGATGTTTGGTCAGTACACAGGTGGTATTTAGGGAAGAACTGGGTCCATCATCTAGTCTATTTCAAAGGAAAACACCACTCTTTCCTTAGTAAAACACAGTCCAGGAGAGTCAACCTGTCCCTGGGTAGCTAAGACAAGTTCGAGAAAAGGCACCATACTGAGAGTCCAGTGTTGGCCTCTGCTGATAGCAGACTTGGCACTTAACAGTCAGCCTTAAAGAGGAGAGGTCCACATTGCTCCACTGCTGTGCTGCCTCCATCCCTGCCACCACATCGCTGTGGTCACAAGTCTACTGGGTGATGATGGGGGATCTAAGGAAAGACAGAGCTGTATCCACAGAGCAGGCTATTCTGTCTGTTTGGTTTGCAGACTCTTCTTCTGCTGAGGTCACCCTTTACTGAAGATTCATTTAAGACACAAATATCTTCATTTCTCTTGCTCCTTTAGAGTGATGAGTCCACGCTTCTTCCCTGGAGAAACTGAGCACTCTAACCACACTCTCCATTCCTCTGTCTTAACGAATTGCCTCATGCTGAAAGGCTATAACACAGAGAACACATAAACAACCTTCTCTCCAGAAACTGACTACCTTCCGGCTAGGATGATGTGAGCTTTGGATAACAAAGAAGCAGGTTTTCAGTAGCACAGCAGAAAACAAAGTATATTTCCTTGTAGTATGTCCTGTAACACCTAAGATTCACCTCCTGAAATAGAATATGTTGGAATATGTATTAGATAGATAGATAGATAGATAGATAGATAGATAGATAGATAGATAGATAGATGATAGATAGATAGATAGAGAGTCAGTCAGTCTGGAGAGTCCAGCAATGTCTATCTCCATAGAAAACTTATCAGTGAAAACACTTATGGACAGAGCTCGATGCTGCTGAATGGTGGGATATGGATAAACAGTCACCCATCTCCTCCCTGAAAGCAGGGATAAGAGGGCACGTCCCCTCTTCCTGTTACCACTGACTATTGGTTCTTTATGTAAATGTGTAAAAACCAGACTCCGCTTTCTGCAATCGTGTACCTTCTTATCAGCCTCTGTCCCCTAATTTCATTTCTGCCATCATAAATCATTTTCATGTAATCATTTCCCTCTGTATCCGTTTTTTTTTTATCCATGCATTTTGGACATAGCTGTCTTTTATCATATTGTCCATTTTTTGAGAAAATGAGCATTTTCTAGACATTAGATAGAAATAAATGTGGAAGCATTCTTAAAATGTAGCAGAAGTGTAATTAGTTGTGGGTGTAAACATGCAGGAGTCAGTAATTTTTAGCACGGGAAGAATTACATGATGAAAACACTTTTTTTTTAACATGGCCAATGAGTTTGACTGAGAAATATTCTCCATTATTGACATACTGAATATAAAATAACTTCAGTCATTCATAAACAGTGGGAGATAAGTGGATGGAAAATACAAAAAAGACCATACTTAGGAATATACACTGTGCTCCCTGACCATGCATTAGTATAGGACCTGGTTTGCATGAGCTCGTGTAGTTTTTTTGTTTCTTTGTTTTGTTTTGTTTTTCAAGACAGGGTTTCCCTGTGTAACTGTCCTAGCTGTCCTGGAACTAGCTCTTGTAGACCAGGTTGGCCTCAAGCTCACAGGGATTCACCTGCCTCTGCCTCCCGAGTACTGGGATTAAAGGCATGTGCCACCACCACCCGCCCGGCCAAGCTCATGTAGTTTCACTATGCTATTTAATTTCTCAAAACTTCTTCTTTCCTAACCTGCAAAATAGGAGTGTCAATAATTTAGAGTCTTCCTTGGAATTGTACAGCATACATACATACTGTTTAGGCCAGAGTCTTTCATACGCTGTGTCAAAACAAGTATTGCTTGTTTTCAGAACACTGATAAAATAATGAGTTTAAAATGATTTCCAGGATGTGAGCCAGAGAGACTGAGGAAATGGTGATGTCAGACGAAATTAGACAGTTGTTCTGGGAAAGAGAAAATTAGTGAAATAGTTGGATGCAGTTAGCACGTTCCCAGATGCTATGGGCATAAATTTGGAAATGAAATAACAGGCATTTCAAAATCACCTCCCAGCCATAACCATTTCCTTCTGCTCACCCTGATATCCCTACCAGCTCGCGTGGGCACTGCTTGATTTAGAAGCTACCTAAATTCACTTCCATGGTTTCCCCTCTCATCAGCCTCAACCCATGTAAATGCATATGCCTGCTTTATTGACAAGCTGTCTTCTATCTCTCACATTATTAATGAAAATGTTAATTATATACATCCCCTGTGGCTCACCACCTGACACCTTTTCCCCAAAGTGGGCATGCCATAATTTATCACAAATCTTTTAAATTTTTCTCCTCTCCAGTTAATTTTCAGAATCACAATTGGCTTTTTAAACACAGCAATTGGAACGAATTCACAGAATACATTATAATCACATCTGCCACATCTACAAGTGGGCATTGATATACAACGGCTATAGATCCTCAAGACGGGGTCAGGGCAGGGGATGGTGGAACACAAGAGGGAATGAGGTTGTCTTAAGGGGATTTATGGGAGAAAGCCTACCACCGTTTCCAATGGTAGAATAAAATATGCAGGGCCAAACAAAGGATCTCTCACTTTGCATGTTATGAACACTCACCCACCCCTAAATACAACCATAATTCAGAGTTGTGGGGGGAGGAATGAGTAGCCAAAAAACGGTTGTATAAACCCAGTTGTATTAGCTATTTTTCTTCTTGCTGTGACCAGATACCTGTCAAGAATCAACTCAGGGAAGAAAGAGTTTATTTCAACTAACAGTTCACAGGCTCAAGTCCATCGTGGTAGGGACAACATGGTGACAACAGCAGCCTACAGGTCTGTTTCCAGGAACCAGCTCACAAGTGGACATGTCAGAAAACAGAAAAGGGATCCCTCTGCTCATCTAGCTTCCTTTTTCTCTCTTTATATTCATTCCAATGCTCCAGGCTGGAGGATGGCACCTCTCCCATTTGGGTCAGTTCTTCCCTCCTCAGTCCAACCCCTCTGGCATGACCCTCACATACAAGCCCAGTAATGTGTCTCCTATCTAAACCCATGCAAGCTGACTGCGGTGATTAACCGTTGATAGTCAACTAAACTTTCTACCTCATGATACAACCGTTAATGTTTAAAACACTCAATATGCTGCTATCTTTGTTTCTAACCTTATTTTTCATTATTTGAAACTTTGCCTAAAGGATTTTCTGCCTCCTCTGTTTCATGATAGTTAAAGGACATTTGTTTAAACTAGAAATCTTCAAGCAACATCCAGAATTCATGGATGAGAGCATGCCTTCCTCCAAAGAATGCATAGTAACACATGGGTCTCCCAGACTGGATGAGAATAGATGCCAGACCCATACAGAATAGTGTGAGAGGAAAGAAATATTTAGGAAGAATGAGCTCCTACTACAGGCTCACATTGCAACCCATTCTCACCTGTCCCCAAGGACAGGCATAATTGTAGAATACACTGAATCATTGACAGGGACATAACTAGCCCTTTAGTCCTCCCTTATATGTGGCAGCCCTTTATATGATGTTCCTTGAGGACACCTGGGCCAACAATCCTGTCTTCTCACACTAAATGGCTTCACTCACCATTGGACTTCAGGCTGATGTCAAGAATGGAAATTCAAATTAAAACTGCAGCGAGGATCCCTATCACTCCAGTAAGCTCAGCAGTCATTAGGAAGACAAAGATCAAATGATGGTGAGGATGTAGACAGAATAAAGACCTTACATGCTGCTGGCATGGATGCATTCCCATATGTCCATTGTGGGAATCAGTTTGGAGGTTCCTCAAAAGACTAAAAACAGACTTAGCACATGACCAAGCTGTATCGCTCCTGGGTATTTACTGAAAGGATACCAAGTTGACATACCACAGAGATACTTGCACATCAGTGTATATTACAGCACCAGTCGAAATAGACAAGCCACGGAGCCAACTTAGGAGCCCAATAACATAAAGAAGGAGGAATGATGCAGCTTGCAGGAAAATGAATGCAACTGGAGATACTCATAGTAGGCAAGTTAATCCTGTATCAGAAAGACAACATGGTTCCTAGGTTCTACACAGACACATACAATCATGCACATGCATGTAATATGGGAGCAGAAAAGAAACTGTTTATAGGGACGGGAGGGACTAAAGGGAGGAAAAAGAGAAGGGACAAGAACGTGTGCGTGGATGCTTCACACCCATGTGGGAGTGTGTACATATATCTCTCACAGATGGTGCCTGGTCCAGTCCTGGGAGCAATCGCTTAGAAGACTCAGAAAGCTCAATGGAGTTATAAATTTTTGCACTTGGGATGAAGCACACACGAGTTATCAGGCTCCATCTGTTTCATATTCAACACTTCTCTTGACTTTTCTTTAAGCATTCTGATGCTGTTACGTTGTGAAAATGACCTCCCAAGAACAGAGAAGTTGCGCCTCTGAGTTTGATAGCGCTTGTTACATGACCTCTGAAACAGCCATGTGGGTTCTCCAGATCAGAAAGAGATGCCTCCCTACCCAACTGAAACTGCCAACAAGCCCCTAGAAGTGTTTATGCTCCCAGACAAAGAGATTTGACCCTTTTCTGACAACCCTAGAATGAGAAAATATGATGACTAACCAAGAACTGAAGGAGGCATTTTTTAAAAGCTTTATTTTCTTTTCCTCTTCTTTTCATGGATTATACTCCAGGGAAAAATAAATAAATCTGGGGAGGGGCAGGCCCTGATAACAGCTAAGATTTCTGACATTTGAAGAAAGAATTCTCTTCCTGGGATGGAGCGTCTGAATATCAAAAGCAGAGTCTCACTCTGGCTCTAACAACATGAAAACCATCACAATACATCACTTACCCTTGGGAGAATCTCTCACATATATAAAGCTGTCAGAGGTCCCCCTTGTACATGGAAAGGGAACCACACTACACACCAAAAAGGAACCCGGTGAAGCTAACTTGGGACCAGGAAAGAAAAATGAGACGCACAACAGGAGTTGGGCAATCCCTAAACAGCAAAGGTCAGGAAACAATTCCCAGAGTAAGACGTTGATGTATTTCCATCCTCTTCCTGACTGCGTATGTCCCAGGAACACTCATTAATAAACGTCCTTGGGTGTTTTATAAACAGCTCGCTTCTGCTGGCTCCAATTTCAATCAGGTTTTGAGGAAGAATCCCCAACTTGCCACTGCTCTGCAGCACAGAGGCATGAAGCTCCTTCTTGTCTTTGTGCTTGGTAGCTTCTCGTCTGTTTATCTTTGGTACTCTATGGTAGCAGTGAGCATCTCCTTCTACTTCTGTTTATCTTTGGTGCTCTATGGTGGCAGTGAGCATCTCCTTCTACGTCTGTTTATCTTTGGTGCTCTATGGTGGCAGTGAGCATCTCCTTCCTGATCAGTATGGTCCGTATTCCACTTGCAATGATTTTACTTCATACATCTGTAATCTGAAAAACCACTGAAGAATGTGGCAACTCTAGGGTTGAGGCAGTGGTGTTTTTTGGTTTTTTTGTTTTGAGGTTTTTTTTTTTTGACATGGGTCATATTTCTGCTCCTTTTGCAAATGATATTGAAATATTCATGGAAAATTAGCATAAGGTGCATTCTGCTTTATGAAGAAGTGTCGCAGAATGATATCCATAACTGTTGCATAAAATATAAGTTTTCTATTTTTATACACAAAAAAGGAGACTCGTGTATATCAAGGGTTTATTACATGAGGTTCCTTAGTCCCCAGATATTCTCAATGGAATCCAGAGCACAATTAAATTAATTAAGTGTCCTGTGGTTTAGAACATTTAGGTCTTTAAACTTGTATAGGATGTTCCTTCAAGTTCTTTTTCTCATTATATGATTTTCGAAACATAGCACATGCAAAAGAAGATGCTGAAGGGGTTTTTATGGTGTGTGGTTTTTCTTCCCTTACTAACTAAGAGTAAGGAAATCATACTTGCCAGAGTTATACCGATGCTCAAGGCTTAGCTAGTGTATTTCTCTTTGGTATTTAAGAAGAATATAAGTGGTTCATTATGGTGAGAGGAACTGAGGAGACTGGTTTATTAAACTGTTTTCCTGAGATAAAGGAGATGAATGAAAGAAAGTTCAACTTCACTGTGATTGCATCTTGGAAGTACATCAGTGTGAGAGGAACTGATTGCTCCACGGCTGGGGCTGGTGAGATTGCTGGGCAGGTGAAAAGGCATGTGCTACCAAATCGGATGACCTGAGCTCAATCTCCAGCCCATACTGGAGCACAGTCTCCAGCAAATTGTCCTCTGGCCACCATGTGCACCATCTCAGACACGCAGACACACACACACACACACACCACATACTTACTACATGCAAGCTCACACATACCACAAACACACACACACCACCCACATAAACACACACATGCCACAAATATACATGCCATACATACACACCATAAACACACGCATACTACATATACACATACATACACACAGAGCACACACATAAACACACACCACACACACAAAGAGACACACACAGCACATACATAAGCACACACATACTATATACGCACACCACCCGCACATACAAACAACCCACACACACCACACACACAAGCACACCACACACACCATAAATAAACATAATTTTTTAAAAATTAAGCTCTACTTGTGAAGCACCTGTTTTGAGAGGAAGAAAATAAAGCGTCAACAGTATTCAGTTTTCTTGGATGGAAGTTTGGGGTAAGGCTTGGTCGGGATGGCGCGTGTTCGTTATATACACTTCTTGCCAACTCCAAGTCCGGTAACTGTAAAGTTAGGGACTTGAAATTGTCCATCATTTATGTCCTTACATCACAGAAATCTGCATGCATAGTGAGTCGGGGCTTTTCTCCATCTTCTCAGGCCACCTCTCCTCCACATCCCGCTGATAAGCATGTTACAGCACCCTACTTGTTAGGGGTGAGTCTGAATTGTCTCATGTCTGGTCCCAGACTGAAGCTTGGGGGTAGGGTTTGCCTTTGTCTCCTGGCTTGGTGCTCTGAGCACAACTCTAGTATCATGTCCCAGGCTTACACCCCCGCCATAAGAGGAGTCACGGTGTGGTGTCTTCCTGTGGCTTGGGTAGCCATATACCTGGGACCAGGTATATCTGTTTCTTGTCTGGCTTAGCATTTATGCCAGAGTTTTCATTGGTTAACAAAAGTATATTGATATGTATGAATGAAAACAATTGACCTAATAAAAGTTTATCTATGGGAATGGATTCCCCAGATTTCCACTGTGCACTTCCAGTTTCGACCACATCCGTGTGAGACACGGACGCACGAAGATGGACCTCAAACTGAGCTTGAGTTATTTCAATAATGATTTGATGTTGTATGACCACTCTGCTATTTCGTGAAACCTGAAAGATGACCATGGATAACTCATCTCATTTGTTGCCCCTTTCCAGAGCCTGGTCCAAAGGACTCCTCACAGCACAAAGTGTGACCTGTCACTAGAAACCAAGGATGGTTTTTCATTGCAGCCACAGGTGAGGGGAGTAGTGCACACAGTGCCACTGGGGGCACCTGTCACCAGTGGGTGGACAAGCCCCATGAGCTACGCTGAAGGCTACAAGCTACACACAGCTGCCCGGCCTTGACAGGAAGGGCTTGATGGCAAGTAGGAGAAGCTATGGTTTAGACATATGGGAAATACAATGGGAAAACTGAGTCAAAGCAATCCTGCTGCAGAGTCGATGGCATCTTCAAAGATTCATAGCACCCGTGAGAGGACTGTACCCAGAGTCAGTTCAGCAAACACAGCTGCAGAATGCACGTTTATATCACTAGGAGATGCGTGACTTCCATGAGCCAAAGCCATCTGATTTTTTTCCCCATTTTCTCATGAATATATTTAAAGGGAATAGCTGTCCATGTGCTGATGCTGTTAGCCGAAGAAAAGTTTTCCACACAGGTACTGACTTTAGAACCATTCTATCAAGTGTTTCAAAAGGAAAATTAATTCAGATTAATTCCATTAATGCTTCTCTGTATTTCTTTCATTCAGTCTTTTGAACAGAAACAAAGCTTAGGAAGTTCTTTCTGTTAAAATCAAACATTACTGCAAATAGTATAAACCACAATAAAATGTCAATTTATGGGGAAAATGTTTTTTAACAAGGAGCATGAACACAACTTGGGTAGAGCACAGCATGGCTAAATGATGCTTTTAGAAAAGCGTTATTTTATATTTTATATTTTATATAAATATTTATATTTATTTTATATTTTATATTTTTTATTTTATATGTGTTATACATATGGTCCACAACTGCCTTCAGAGAGACTGGGAGTCTGTCCATCAGGGGCAAGCATGGTGCTTTTCCTCCACATACAGAGAGGAGCTGATATATTAAACACTGCTGAATGAAAACAAAACAGACATTGAATGGAAATGCTCACTTTTGCTTGCCGTAAACTGGACTTTATAAAGTGTGGACTCTTACAAAAATGTTTCTATGTGTGTTCTAGTGGTACTGACCACTTGATAGGAAAGAAGTCTGCACTTCCATGTATGGTACCAATCTGGTTTTTAAATATGTTAATTAAAGAACTAATAAGTAGGAAGACAGTTCAGCCTTTGAAGACTTGGTAAATTACAGCGATCACTAAAACCAGAGCTTTCAAGGCTGGAGAGATGGCTCGGTGTTTAAGAGCACTTGTTCTTGCTGAAGATCCAGGTTTGATTCCCAGCACCCACATGGCAGCTCACGACCACCCATAAGTCAATTCCAGGAAACCCAATGCCCTCTTCTGACTTCCTCAGGCACCAGGCATATATGGAGACACTCGTAAGCATAAGATAAAATAAAGCTTTAAAATGTAAACAGGAAGGCATTTAAATGTTTCCCAGGAAATTAAGAGAGATCAGATCATGACCATGTTTGTTTGCTTGCTTGCTTTTTTGCTTGCTTAACTGCAACAAACTCTCACTCTGTAGCCCAGGCTGATGCAAAACTCACTACAGAGTCCAAGCTAGAGCTAAATCCAAAGTAATCTTCCCACTTCCATTTCCTGGGTGCTAGGATTACAGGCGGGAACCCACACACACAGGTCAGGGTCAGTGGTTTAATTTGGAAATGTTGTTGTTGTCTTTTGAAGTAGGCTTTTTTTTTTATGCTTTCTTGAGTTTTAAAGCAGACAGTATGTCTTTATGAGCTATGACATAATGCCTCGGTATATGAAGATATATGTAATTATTAAATCAAAATAATTAACATATCCATAATTCGTACAATTATTTTATAGTGATGACAGTTAAGATCTACTCTCTTAGAAACTTCCAAGCATGCAATGTATTATTAGCAATTACAATCATGTTGCACAGATTTCTAAAACTCATTTGTCCATTGTAATTTGGACTTTTTTTACTATTTCTTTGTCCTCTCTTTGCCCTACAACCTCTGGCATTCACCGCTTCATTCTGTCAATGAGTATAACGTTTTAAGGATTCTGCACATGAGTGGTATCATATGGTGTTTGTCATTTTCTCCCTGTCTTATTTCA
Organism: Dicrostonyx torquatus; assembly: GCA_028555095.1. Classification (NCBI taxonomy): domain Eukaryota; kingdom Metazoa; phylum Chordata; class Mammalia; order Rodentia; family Cricetidae; genus Dicrostonyx; species Dicrostonyx torquatus. The sequence goes on along the minus strand of JAQHUG010000050.1, from coordinate 9,198,943 downwards.
TTTAGCACTTATCTTCCATGTTCATCCGCATTGTCAAATGACAGGAACTCCTTTTGTGACTCTTAATAAAATACCACTACACAGAACATACCACATTTTCTTTATCCATTTGTCCACTGAAAGGACTCCTGAGTTAGTTCTGTTTCTTGATGTTGTGCAATGAACAACCTACTGACGTCAATTCATTTGAATATATACCAAGAAGTAGGATTGCTGGATCATATGGCAACTCTATTTTTAATTGTTTTTAGGCACCTACAGATTGGTTTCCATGTTGGCTTACAAATTTACATTTTTACAAACCATGTACAAGATTGCTTTTCCTCCACATCATTGTGATAGTTTTGTCATCTTGCCACAGCCTAGCACAGAAGTCTCAGTGAAGAGCTGTGTGATCGAGATGGCTTATCGGTGTGTTTTTCAGGTTTGCCTTGATTTTCTTAACTGAAGTAGAAATACCCTGTCTGGCCAGAGACTGCTTGTTTGTTCCTGGCTGCTCAGACCCAAAATAATTACACCTAACTGTATTAATTAAAACACCGCTTGGCCAATCACTTAAGCATGTTGCTAGCTAGCTCTTATACCTTAAATTAACCCATTTCTATTATTTTATATGTTACCATGAGGCTCATGGTTTACCAGTAAAGTGCCCAGGCACATCTGTCTACTCTGGTGGCTACATAGTGTCTCACTGACTCCACCTACTTTCTCCCAGCATTCAGTTTAGTTTTCCCCACCTAGCTCTATTCTGCCCTATTACAGGACAAAGAAGCTTCTTTATTTACTAACCAATAGAAGCAACACATATACAGAAGGACTTCCCATATCAGGCAGTGGATTACATCACTCCCTACATTAGAGGCCTGGATTGTATGAGTGCATAGAAAACTAGATGAGCACTAAGTATGCAGGTGGTCATTCTCCAAGCCCCCCCCTCTATCTCATCCAGCTGCCTCAGGTTCCTGCTGTGACTTCCTCATAATGATGGATAATAACTGGGCTTATAAGCTGAGTGATCTCTTCCATTCCTAAGCTGCTTTTTCGGGGGATATTTTATTGTAGCTACATACATGAAACCAGGACAGACATCAACACTTCCTATTGTCTCATCTTTCTGGCAATAACCATTCTATCAAGAGTCAGGTAATATATCACTATGCTCGCACTTTCCTGATTAGTGATTTTGAGCACTTTCTCATTTTTCTGTTGGACATTCATATATCTTCCCCGGGAACTGCCTGTTCAGACTTTCTATAGTATCAATACTTTATATCCACTAAAGGTCTTTGTGTCAAAGGATTGGTTTCCTACAGGGTCTGCGAACAGATGTGGAGGAATGCAAGGATGGTTGGCACACTTTAATGGATGTGTAGACTACATTTAAAAACAGGGCACAAAAACCGTCTAATCATCTCAATAGTTGTTCAATAGAAAAATGAACATTTGGCAAGAGCCAACAACTGTGCATAATAAAAGTCCTCAAAAGTTAGGTTTAGAAAAATGTAATTCAACAAAATGAAGACCTTGCATGATAATCCCAGAGCTAATATTACATTCAAAGACAGGAAACTGATAAACTTCCTTTAAAATCAGAAAAAAATAAAAACAAGATTTCCTACTCATGTCTCTTCTTCTCAATATGGTGAAAGAAATCCTAGGTACAGCATTCAAGGAAGAAGACGGGAAAGACATCAGGCAGAGAAGACGCTAAATTGTTCTAGTCTGCAAATGGCATGATTTTACATAGAAAATAAGAGGGGTTTGAATTCCAAGGACAGACCCCATTTGGCCATGATCTTATTGTTCTTCTGCTATCCCCTTGAATTTATTGAGCAGTTTGGCACCTATATTCATAAGGGATACTGACCTATAATTTTCTTTCCTTCTAGTGTTCTTATCTGGTCCAAATATCAGAGCAATACTGGCCTTTCAAAAATTAGTTTGCTCGTACTCCTACCTAGTTTATGACTCTTTATTACAAAAGCCTAATCAACTAACACATCATTTAATTCCTCGGAGCTTTAGATCTCTCCTGTTTAGTGAGAACTCTAGGAAGATCCACTCTCAAGCATGTGGTAAGAATTAATACTTGAAGAAAACATTTTGCTAACTATAGAATCCTAAACTCAAAGCAGAGACACTGTCAAAGACACAGTTCCAACCCCCCTTCTTTGTGACCTTTCCCAGACCTGACTCAAGGGGACCAGTTGAAATTTATATAGAAGGATATGCTGGGTTTGATATAGAAGCTACCTTTGATATCCGCAGAGAGAAACCCACATCATGGCCTAGGCAGCTGATCAAGAAGTCACAGCCTGAGCTAAGCCGCCTGCCCCAGGGCAGTGGAACCTCCCCAAGAGGCATGTGCTGGGCTAGACTAGTGAGTAACCGAGTCAATGAGATTTTCTAGGTGTTTTAATTCTTCCGAAAGAGCCTGAGATCTAGAGAGTGATACAGAAGTGGAGCTCATGAGACAGCAGAACCTACAGGTCAGAGACAAGTAGAGAAAAAAAACCATCAGATAAAAGTCACTACCGAAACTGAGGAGGAGAATTTTACGGGGAAACGTGGCTGAGTCTGCAGGAGACTCTTGTAGGCTAAACTGTGCACCTTAAATGTATAGACTGAAGTTCTCACTCCCTAATACTTTAGAATGCCCCATAAATACTTTAATTGAATGTAGAGCCCTTACGGACCTATGATGAAGTTAAAGTGGGGGTCATCGGGGAGGATGCTCATGGGTCACCATGTGACTAGGAACTATGAAGAGGGGAAATCTAGACACAGACACGAACACACAAATCTGGTAGAGATGGATGGATAACGACTCTGTAAGTCAGGGTAGTATGCCAGCAGAAGTGGCGTGAGTGGGATAGAAGAGGTTATCTCAGCCCTCAAAGGAAGGACCTAGGTCATCTAGCTTGCAGAGCCGTGAAGCAATGCATTTCTGTGGTTTTAGCACCCCATCTATGGTGTGTTTTAGGGCTAAGCAGATGCCTGAAGCCACCAATGAACCTGGCATACCTACTAGCTAACCAGAGGCTTTTTAAGTTTCTCTTTTGCCCTCATATCCCCCACAGCAACCCCACTGCCTTTGATAACCTGAGTTCCCTCTGTTCCATGGAACCTGAAAGAACTCGGTGGGAGATTAGCCATGTTTAGGAATGAGTCGATGAAGCAGCTGGAAGCAATTGGAGCTGCTGCTTTGGAGCCCTCCGATCAGAGTGGAGGAAATTTGAAACAACTTTCCTGCCGGCTTCAGGGAGAGGCAAGCAGCCAGCCCACTCGGCGGCTTGGCAAAGCAGAGAACAGCAGGTGATGCTGGGAAACCTGCATCCTGGCAGCTTTCTGCTGGGGGCAGGCTCCAGTCTCCCAACTAGGGCTTAGTCCCAGCCAAGCCATGGCGTCCAACAGAGCGATTCCGGAAGGAACCAGCAGAGGAGATAATCCTCTCCGCAGTGCAGCAAGTATTTCCGACATTAGTGTTATACTCAAACAAAGGTCTCTGGTCATTTTCGTGATGGACCAGAGACCAAATCAAGGGAAGAACTCTCTGGGTTCTTTAGACGTCAGGCCTTCCCCCAGCAGCTCGTTTTCCCACAGCCTGGATTCACCTGATGCCTGGTGTGAGGAAAGAGCTGGCAGGCATCCTGACTCCGCCATCTGTGCTTCCTCTCCTCACCAAAGTGGGGAAAGCATTCCAAATAAATGATTTTGAATACCCCTTCAATCCATTCGAGTTCTCATGACCTCACAATAGAAACGCCTCGGGGACTGGCGCTGTCGGGGCTGCTGGAGGGAGGGCCGCTGAACAATAGTCTCCAAACTCATTGGGAAAGCAAGGGAAAACGCTGGGGCAAAAAGAAACAGGGACTCAGTACAGGACGGCCTTGCAGGTGGAGAAACCGCATGGCTCATTTAGGGGCTGAATAAGCCTAACTAACCCATCCTGGCTCGAGGTGGCACCTGAGCATGTGACGGCAACGGGTGCCAACTCGGTGTTTAAATTGCACGTTTTAGCTGCAAGACGAGTTTTAATTTATTTTGTCTTCTTTTGTTCCTTTGCCTTAAACAAACACATTTTCTTTTCAAGACTTTCCGTATGCCAGACAAGATTGTGGGGTCACAGTTTTTCCTGTTTTGTCTTCCAGAATATTCGTTTGAGATGAATAGTTTTACCTTCACTTTTCAAAGGCTTTATCGAGTTCAAGAAGGTTGGATAACTCAGCTCAGGACACACAGCAAGTAGACAGAAAAACCAACAGTTTAATATAGGATTTTTGCCACAAGACATCTTCCTGGTGCTGATGAGAAGGTTCAATGGTAAAGAGACCTTGATATTCTTCCAAAGGGTCGGAGTTCGGTCCCCAGTACCAACACCAGGTAGCTCACAACCACTGCTCCAGGCGATCCAACGCCATCTTCTGGTCTCACCAGGCACCCACATGCTGCTGATTATGTAGGTATCCACACAGACACATACTTGCACAGAGATTTTTTTTTAAGTAAATCTTTTTTGAAAATAAAAAATACTTTCCTAGAGAAAGGGGAAGAGGGATTTCAGTATCAGACAAGAGAGATCATTTTGCGTTCAATGATTAACATATCTCAACTGAAAAGGTCTCTTGCTGACTCTCTGTTTCTAAGATCAATCAATTAGCACCCCGTTGTCAGCTCCAGTGAGATAACCAATCATTTCCAGAATAATTCTGTACTCTTGATCCCTAATTAACATAAAGTCCATTTTGGAATTTGGACGGACTCTATGATAGTCCCATAGAATTCAAATTTCAGACTAAAATTTAAGTCGAGGGACTCTTCCAGAATGTATAAATAGTGGATGTAATTTTCGTATTGCTTAACTGAGAAGCTAAGTAGTTACAAGACAGAATACAAATGTAGCGGTGCCTTTAAATGAATTAATGATATCTTACTGACTGCAAATAGAATCAACAAACATTTGAATAATTAGCAGTACTTATGCGTAAAAGCACCTTAACCATTCTTTCTACAGCAATGATAGAGTTCATCCATGGATTGAAGATGCCTTAGACAAAGGGCACAACAGGCCCAGGGACATTGTCCACCAAGATAGGAAGTCCCTGTCGGTCCTCACAGAGGAAGCCTGAGAGGCAGAAAGGGAAAGTGTCTGCCCACGACCACACAGTCACAAGCCAACGCCTCTGTGCATAGCCATTGTTCTTTTGAGCTGAGGAACAGTTTGCCCCAGTGATCACTCACCATCTGCACCTCGTAAAGCATTAGCAAATGGGAGAATAGACTCAGGTGCACAAAGACAGAACTTGACCTTTCCAAAACTGAATGAAACGCCGTTCTTGAACCCTTACTTTATTAAGCATAAAGTTGTTCATCTTTATCAATTCTGGAAAGAAATTAGTCAACTCAAGATTTCTCTCCTTGACAAATTCCATCTCGCACACGTTGGGGCGTGGTCAGGGACTGACATGGGGTTAAGGCATTTGAAGTTCAAGCTTTGCCCGTCCATCCGTCATCCACAAAGCCATGTGTGACCTGCAGCTCACCTCTTGAGCCTTGGACATCATTATGCTCCCAAGCTGCATCTAACTGATGATTGCGCCTCCGCCTGCACACACAAGCCTCTGGCCATATAGCCCACGTTGAGTTCTAATCTACTCCCCTTTGCTTGAGCTTGAGGGCACCTTGAGGATACCTACATAATTGTGGCCTTCCTTAAATTTTCTTATGCTTCTCCTAAAAACAAGACAGACATTTGACTGCCGTCTCGAGCACTCCCCTAAGTTCCAAAACTGCATCATAAGAAGCCAAATAAAAAGGGCTTTTTTTTTCTCTTTTCTCTCTAATCATTCTTTCTGTAGCTTCCTTAAAGTGCAGGAAAGACATACAACTGTGAGAAAAGACACCTGTGAAATGTCTAGACATCTGCGTGCAACACTTCAATTTGCAGTAACTACAGGGATCACAGGTGTCACCTTTAAAAGCAATTTCATGTAAGACATGCCTTTGATATGATATAAGCCACAAAATGTGTGGAGGAGTGTATGCGTGTGAGTATGTGTGTGTGTGAGTCTGTGTGTGTAAGAGAGAGATGACAGCGACAGAGAGACTGAGGGTGTTGAAGACCTTCAAGGAAAATAAGCTACGTAATTAAAAAGATAGAGAAACAGACCCCTCTATATTGAGAATGGTATTCGCATGGCCGTAAGGTGGAGTGGTTATGCATCAGTTACGGCTCAGAACCGTGCACACTGATGCCCTCCAGTTCACTGAAGCTGCAGCTTCAACGGCCAAGTTTAATTGCTCTCTAAAGTTCCACTTGCCTACTGCCAGTCCTTCTTTGGTCTAGCATGGCCTGAATAGCCGCTATAAGTGAACTAGGAAATAAGATCCAATCATTGCCTCCAAGCAGACCCCCAGCTAAATGAGATCAAATCCAAATGTCAGCAAACCTTTCCGGTCTAAGAATGAAAGCGGTTAAATAACCTCAGTAACCCAAATTTCCTGGACCACACTGGCTTTCAGTGCACTCAATAAACTTCTGCTCCTCTGGCCCCAGCTCTCTCCCCTACTCCCACCCCACACACCCCTAACCCCCCGAAATAAATCCCGCAGATGTTAAAATCCCAGTCCTGTTATCTGTCACAAACACAAGTCACTCCCCCTAACGGAAGGACCCTTGTGAAAGACAGCATCTCTTTACCCAGGCTGAAGCTCTTGCCGAGCTGCTCCTGTCCCTGACCACTGAGTGCTGCTGCATTTTGAACCGCTGTGAATAGTGCGTTGTCTGTCTTATACAAGTTCTTAGGATGCTTAGGAAGTCCACGGTGACTCTGTCATCACACTGGCTTAAGAGGAAGCCCCTGGTGGACAGGCGGAGTGGAGCTGAGGAGAATCACAAGAGGCACTGAACTAAGTTAGCACTAGAGCCATGCCAAGACGGGAGGCACTGGAGAGAAGGATGGGAGAGAGAAAGAGAAGGAAGGGTGACCCAAAATAAGATACACACACACACCCCACATACACACACCTCTCTCAATGAAGCCGGGGATATGGCACTGTGGGTTGATGTGTTTACTGCCTGATGACTTGAGTTCAGTTCCTGGGACCCAACATGGTACAAAGAAAATGCTACATTTCAGGATGGTCCTCTGACCTCCCTGCACACTTGATACACATGCTCATACATGCACATGCCCAAGTAAAAGTAATATTTAAACTTCTTTTAAAAAGGAAATGAACAATGAATGTTCCTCCTCAAATCATATTTAGTACAAGTCCTCAACCGCAAACTGCGGTGAGCAGTACTGGATAATTTAACAGGTATCCCAGCCCAAATCCTACTATCCACAGCTAAAAAGCTCAAACCTTTGGTGAAATAGAAAAATGATCATGGAATCATCCCCAATGTAAATATAATAATACGAAAGATTCTGCTGACCAGGACAATAGACAACAGGATTGATGCTTCCTTGACTTAGCCACAGCACCCTTGTTAACTTGACCTTATTCCAAGTTAATGACCAAGGAAAGCCTCACATCAGGTCCTAGGACTCAGCTGCTAGTCAACAAACTCCAAGACCTTTACAGACTAACTTCCTCCCAGCGCTGGGGCTGTACAGTTTTATTTTTATCTTCGTGACCTTTCGTCTGAATGTCATTCTGTGTCCTTGCATCTGCTCATTGTCGTCTTGCAGTTTCAGATCATTGTTTCAATTTTTAATTCTAGCTGTTCTGTGTATTCAAACCTTCCTATAACTGATTCACATTTATCTGGCTAACGATGCCTCTAAGTTTATCAAACTATTTTAAAAACCAAGGACGTGAAGAACTTCTCTCCAAGCCAAAAAGGATAAATATAAAAATTTATCAAAAAGTATCAAAGCCACAGATGGTTATTATTGACCATCCTGAAAGGTAGGAAGGATAAAGGTATTAACAATGGTGATAATTGTGGTGAGGATGATGGTGGTGATGTTGATGGTGATGATGGTGATGGTGATGATGGTGATGGTGATGATGGTGATGATGATGCCTGAGCAAAGTGAGGACCAGCACTCATCAATCACCATGTGCCAATCCTTCAGTCAACCAACGCTCTGAGGACAATCTCTAGTTCAATTCCACAACAATCAGATTGGTAGCTGCAATTAATATCCCCAGTTTAAAGTTAAGGATCGTGAGAGTCTCTGGGAAGCTGCCTATTTTGAATATTCTACTTTGATTATGCTTTGGATGAGTAATGAAACTGAAAATTTAAAAGCCAGACAGACCATCTTCCTCCAGAACCAGAGTCTTGGGGCTTCTATGGCTGTGAAGAGAGACCAGGACCACGGCAACTCTTTCAAAGGAAAACATTTCATTGTTTACATCCAAACCATTGCAGAAATAATATTGGGAATAAATTGGAGTCCCTAGAATCTCTATTGCTGGCCACTCACATGCTGCTTGGGGCTGGAGTTTATCAGATCAGTCATGCAGAGCCAGAGTGCTTCGGTTCTCCCAAATAATATCTGCAATTCTAGACACTGAAATATCCAGGCATCAAAATCATTAATCGGGCAGGAAAATATTCCTACTGAAGTTGGTGGGCTGAATTCTTCCAGTTAGATGCAGGAGCCCCACAGTAAAATTGCATCAAGTTCAAAAATCTCATCACCAATAAGACAGTCAATTAGAATCTCAATGCCCAAAGATAATGAGCTAGTCATGGTCTGTCATCCCAATTGTTCTCAACAAGTCAATGAGAAAATGTCTTCAGATAGGTCCATCTTAGTCTCTTACTGTGAGAACAGAAGTGATCTCTAGCTCACCTTTGGACTGTTATAATGATCCGTGTACAATGAAACACTACCCATGGTAGCTGTTCAATAGCAAGTGTTATCCGGATGGAAGGGACAAAAACATATGTCAGACCAAGCACTCTGTAATCAAACCTCTTCATTCATCGGTCTCAGTATGTCCACTCTGCCGCCTTACCTCCCTTTCTGTGGCTGCCTTATCATCCAGAGAATCCAGTGAGTTTTCTCATGCATCTAGTCCCTTGTGTAAGCAAAGGCATGATGCTGAAGAGGTGAAATATCACTCTCATGTGTGTGCACACATGTGTGCATGCAGGTACACACTGATGTGTGCGTGTGCATGTGAGCAGAGTTCAGAAGTCACTGCGGGGACATTACTCAACTGCCCTAACCCTTATTTGTTGAACAGGTCTCTCACTTAAGTGGCAGCTCACCAACGCAGCTAGAATTGCTGGCCAAAAAGCCCCAGGGATCTTCTTATCGACCCTATCTCATTCACACACACACACACACACACACACACACACACACGTGCTCTCACACGCGCTTGACCTTTTTATGTAGGTGTTGGGGATCAAACGTGAGTCTCCATTCTTACACACAAGCACTTTACCAACTGAGTCATCTCTCCAATCCCCCAAATATTCCTCTTAAAGAAAATTGGTATTAAAACATAACAAAAAATGTTCGATTCTCATTCATTCTCTATTTTCTGACTTTATCCCCTCAAGGCAGAATATCTTAATAACCAAATATTTGCATAATGCCTTTATTTTTGTCCTTGAAGCCCACCAAATGTTTTATGATAGTTGGCAACCCTCTAATAGTATCCAATCCAATTAACTCTATGTTAATTTTAGGTAACTTGGGATATTCAGAGCACTATAATGAAAGACTATAGATCGTAAATGAGTCTGAAAGAAAGGAGCTCTAGACAAGAAAATGTCAGAGGCATCTCCTCCCACTCCTGTCATTAGGAGAGCTGCAATAGTAATGGGAGGAGGTGGGGTTGAGAAAAATATCCTATGAGCATAGCTGTGAGGGTTTACTGAGTTAGCCTCAGCAACTTCATTAAATGCCCTTTTCCTGGTGGGTTTCCCACACTTGATAAAATTTCCCAGCTATTTCAGGCAAAGGTTGCTGAGATCATTGGCTATGTTCCAGGAGGGCTGGAGAAATGGCTCAGCAATTAAGAGTGTTTCTTGAGCTGGGAGTGGTGGCACAGGCAGTAATGGATTATGTCCCTTTAAGGAAAAGCCACGCCCACTCCCTCTCTGTCTGCAGCTCTGCAGACCCTCGGTTTCCATTCTCTCTGCCTCCCTCCCCCCCTCCAGGGGGCGGGTGGGCTTCTTCTGCTCTCCTTCCCCCCCCCCCTTCTTTCTCTTTCTCTCCCTCTCTCCCTTTCTTTCCCTTTCCCCTCCATAATCCACCTAATAAATGTTTAAATGTCTGGTCTCATGCACCCGCCGCCATTTGCCACGCGGTCTCCCGTTTAAGCTGCTGGGGACCCGCGCCTGGTCTTGTGCCACCTGCGGGGACCCCAATTAATTAAATACCACAACACAGGCCACCAAGGCTCTGGAGCAGAATGAGGCAGATCTCTGAGTTCAAGGCCAATATTGTCTATGTAATGAGTTCCAGGCCAGCTAAGGCTACACTGAGACCCTGCCTCCATAACAGAGAGAGGGAGACAATGCTTGCTATGCAACCGAGGAGACTGGTGTCGAAGACCCAGTGCCTATAGATAAAAGCTGCATGTGTTGCATACTTGTAACTGGGAAGCTGAGTGGGGCAGAGACCGGATATCCAGGATACCCAGTCTATTTGAAAATACGTGAGCTTCAGTTTCAGCAAGAGAGCTTGCCTCTCAAAGACACAGATCTAAAATGACAGAGGAGGACAAATGATGGCTTCCTCTGTCCTTTGAACATGAGTCCAGGTACATATGTGAGCACACACGCTGGGCGGAGGGGGGCAGATGGGGAGGGAGAGGAAGGGAGGGCAAGGAAGAGGGAAGGAGAGGAAGGGGTGGAAGTAGGGAGGGGGGAAGAGGAAAAGGGAGATGGGGAGGTAGATTCCAGGATAGCAAGAAATGGTGATAGATTCAAAGGTCCCGTACTGTCACATCCTTTCTCCATGGGCTGCAGGGCCTTGCAATCCCATCCTCCCTTGAAGAAACTGAACCACCCCACCTATGAGCATCTCCCCTGGGGCAGACCCAGACGGACAAGGCACAGGATCAGTGGCACCTTGGCAATTAGGATATTTATCTACTTGAGTAATTGTAAAGTTGTAAATATTTGCAGAGAGGAATTACTCACAAGGCTTTGTATCTTGTTTACTCCTCATTGAGCCCAAAGCTCCTAGCATAGCACTTGGCCTCTAAGAGCTGGAAAAGAATTGTTTGTGCATCAGGAAGGACAGGGTTTAAAAGCAGTTGCCTATGGATCATCCTTGGGGACACATCTCCTTGATTTCAAAACTCACACAAGCTTGAGAAAATCCTAATGGAAGTCTAATGATTGTTTTAGTGTGCTATATACACTTTCCATGCTAAGATTCCCACATGCCCAAGAGGCGTGGGTAGATTCTCAAAGCCTGGGTTTTATCATTTGCCTGCATTTTCTTCCTCACACTGTGATGAGTTGGTAGAAATGACCCTGGTGGAGAATGTCGCAATTGAGTCAGCCTTGAGGACACACTGGGGCAGGGCTCTCTGACTCCTTATCAGTCACCTGAAGGTGTTTACAAGACTCCAAATGCTGCCCTTAAATGAACAAACAAACCTCTACTCTTATCTAGCTGATACAGGGGCCAGTTAACCTCCAGCAAAGCAGACCGATTTGCACATTTTTCAGCTGCTTTGCAAACAATAATTACCTTTTTATTAAGAAAAAAGAATATATATAAGTGTGTGCGTGTATACATATATATTCCAAGGAAATCCTTCTTGTAACTCCATTTACTGTTACATGCTTTAGCAGAAGAATATTTAATATACTCTAATCATCAGATTTTAAAGATGATGGATTCACAAGGCCATGTGCCTGTTGTAGCTTCCAGTTTTCCCTCCAGTTGCCTTCTAGGCAAAGAGGATCTTTGAAGACAAAGCTAGGCATCGATAATCTTTATATCATTTCCTAATTCTTCACCCTGACCTACTAAGCATTTAGCAAATGTGCTTAAATAAATTAGAACATATTCATAGTTCTTATATCGTAACTGACTATATTGCGTTGCTACCTGAGTCCACGGTCCTGAAAAGCAACCTAGTTCTTTAGCTCAACACCGTTTTTCCTCTGCCTTAGATCTGGATGGAAAACCAGCGCCTCTCCATCTTTAACAGCTAGCTACCCAGTGTTTTCATTTCTTATTTTATTTTTTAAATATTTATTTATTTATTATGTATATAATATTCTGTCT
>JAQHUG010000050.1:9155025-9165824 GCA_028555095.1 Dicrostonyx torquatus | reverse complement strand
TTGTTTTTCTGTTTTGTTTCTTGTTTTTCTGTTTTGTTTCTTTGGGACAGGTTCCTGGAACTCACTAGCAATAGACTAGCCTGGACTGGAACTCACAGAGATCCACCTACCTCTGCCTCCCAAGCATTGGAATTAAAGGCACACACCCAATCCACTTTAAAATTTTAAAAAGAGTTGCTGGTTAGTCTTAGTGGCTTTTATTTTTTCTTAGTGTCCTCCATGTGAGCAGAAGGCACAGTACTGTGATTTTTAGTACAGTCAACAATGTTTCTATGTTAAATCCATCCAACAGCTTTCTGCAATGATGAAATGCTCACACCTGCCCTGTGTGATAACACGTGGCTACTGAGCTTTTGAAATGTAGCTACTGGGGCTGGGAATCTAAATATCTTGTTTTGCTTCCTTTCAGTTCTTTTTAATTTCTATAGCTAGCTGCCCATAAGCACTTGTTGCCTTATTGGACAGCTCAGTTCAGCACCACAGGAACACCACCAAGTTGCTGTGACGTGTTCCCCTCGGAGGATTGGGGTCGTTAGTCTAGATGTGCACTTGTGACTGTGTGTACAATTCCATTAAGCCATCGTGGTTGTGATACAACTTCCAGATCTAATTCATGAGTGTCCTTTCAACTTTACAGACGTTTGGAATCCTAGCTCTCCAGGTAGCTTCTGTGGGTGTTCGTCCTGGGGAAGACGGACTGTAGGAAGGTCCAGACATGCGGCGGGTACCACACTGGAGATGTCACACCCAGAGGCAATGACGCTTCCACCTCATCCCAGCAAGTCACCTGGCTTATAAAGCAAGTCCACCGGGATTCCCCATATGAGTCCTGCAGACAGAGTGAGTGCATCAGTATATGATGGGCAAACAAAACAGTGTTCAACAGTTCCATGCTCAACACCCCCACTGAGCAGAATTCGTAAGAATGAATGCTTGTTCCTCGATGCTATGAAGTTAGCAGTATGAAGTGATACACACCCCTGCCAGGGCAAACCTTCATACCTGGGACTGAGATGCAATAACAGCAACAGCACTAATAATAATAATAAAACTCGTGCTACTGACACTGAGAATAACCACTGGAAGGAAACTGAAAAAAAAACCTTGAGGTGCTGGATGAAGGCTGAATGAATCCTTTCCGCACCTGTATCAATACACGTAGCAACACACATTCTTACTTTATAGCCCTGAAGATCTAAATTCAATACATCTGAGGTGAGACTTGAGCATAGATTTAAGATAAATCACAAAAGTTGAATAACGGTTAAAAATCATTCATTAAATCCTGGCCAGCCATAATTCCCACAATAGACAATTTAACAAGAAGTTAAAATACAGAGACACATGCAGACAAAGATACTCACAGCAACATAATTTATAATGAAAGCGAAAGATCTAAACATTCAGTAGCAGGTACTTGGTTGAAAATATTATGGTAAAAACTTGCTAGAATGTCAGGCAACCAACAAAATAATTTCTGTAAGAAGCAATTGTGTAAACAATTATTAATATTAAATATTTAAAATGCACATACACTGATGACAGCTATTAAAAATACATAGAGAAAAAGCGCAGTGGAAGAAAACAAAACAAAACATGAACATAGTTTATAGCTATCCTAGTCTACTTTCTATTGCTTTGATAAACACAGAGACTAAAAGCTACTTGGGGAGAGAAGGGATTTGGCTCACAGGTTACAATCCATCCTGGAGGGAAGCCGTGGCAGGAACTCAAAGCAGGAACCCGGTGGAGGAAGTGAAGCAGAGGCCATGGAGGAAGTGAAGCAGAGGCCACGGAGGAAGTGAAGCAGAGGCCACGGAGGAAGTGAAGCAGAGGCCACGGAGGAAGTGAAGCAGAGGCCATGGAGGAAGTGAAGCAGAGGCCATGGGGGAGTGCTGCTCACTGGCTCATTCTCCATGGCTTGCTCAGCTGCCTTTTCCATACAGCCTGCCAAGGAGTGGCACCACCCACAGTGGGCTGTGCCCACCCACCTGAGCCATGAGTCAAGAAAATGCCCCAAGACTTGCCTACAGATGAAACTGAAGGAGGTCTTTCCTTAGTTGATATTGCCTCTTTCCAGATGGGTCAAATTAAAAAGAAAAAAAAAAGCCAGGCAGTGGTGGCACATGCCTTTAATCCCAGCACTTGGGAGGCAGGGGTAGACGGATCTCTGTGAGTTCAAGGCCAGACTGATCTACAAGAACTAGTTCTAGGACAGGCCCCCCAAAGCTACAGAGAAACCCTGTATCAAAACAACAACAAAACCCAAAAAACAATAACCTAACCTACACAATAGTCAAGTGGTCAAAATAGTAATTTTTGATTTTCTTATTTTTCAATTCACTCTGTATGACCAATGTTTGAAATTTAAAAAAAAATAGAAAAAGAAAACTCTGGCTCCCAGCTACATGAAGTCCTTCCCTACCTGAGGGTCATCCATCACCGAGAGAGATGGTCTAATTTTTTTTAAATTATTTTATTCTTAATTTATGTGAACGGGTATTTTTATTTATTTATGTATACAGTATTCTGCCTGCATCTATGCTTGCAGGCCAGAAGAGGGCACCAGATCTCATCACAGATGGTTGTGAGCCACCATGTGGTTGCCGGGAACTGAACTCAGGACCTCTGGAAGAGTGGGCAGTGCTCTTAACCACTGAGCCATCTCTCCAGCCCCATCTAATTACTATTCTATAATCTTCGGTGGGGAAGTTTCTATCTAGGGAGACTTCCATGTCTTCCTGTTCTCGACTCTCCTTGATATTAGATCAAGATCCATGTATTGTGGGAATTTCTAAGGGTTAGCTTCTTGCCTGACCTTGTCTCTCTCAGCGAGCCCCAGAGTCCCCATTAATAGCACATATTACACTCAAAGTATGACTCAACAGCACTAGCAGCCAAAACTGAAGGGTGGAGGTGGGATTCCCAGGGCTCGAATCTTTCAGAATGTGCAGGGAAGCCTCTTTTGGAAGTTAGAGGAGCACATTCGCCTACGGAAGTCCAGAGGAGCCAGGGGCCAACAGGAGTGTTCTCGCCTTCCTTACCCTCCACATTGGCGACTGTGCTGCACAGCCACCTCCCGGCATGTCCCAGGATCAGATGAATACTCCATGTGGTCTCAGTTCCCTCGATTCCTCCCAGTGTCGCTTACCCACCAGACTTCTTGGGTGACGAACTGGTGGAAGACGACGGAGCATCGGGGGGCAGGGACCCGTGGCTGGGGAGAGCAGGTAAGACTGGTGGCGGTGTCACAAATGCAGCTGCCCCCTGCTTGCTCAGAGAGCAGGAGACTGCAGGCTGCTGGGTTCCCAGCCAAGGGCAGCATGCGCTGGGCATACTCCTTACTGAAGAACAGCCTGGCGAAAAAAATGCTTCTCCCCTTGTTTAGAGGAGCCTGTCAAGGCCCAAAGCTGGGATCATAAATATTAAGCTGAAAGCTATTTTCTGTTCAGGCATTAACACTGTCACCGGGTGTTGGTAGCCCTCCCAAAACTCATGGGCAGAAATTCAGTCACCATGAGGACAAAATTAATCCCCTAGAGAGTCTTTATGAAGGGGGCCTCAGAGAGCTGCCTCGCCACTTTCAACCATGGGAGGACATTTGTCTGTGCCACAATTTGGGGCTTCCCAACTTCTAGCACTTTTGTAAGACACCCAGGCTAAGTTTTATGATAGTACTCCAAGAGACTAAAATAACTACATTTGCCCCTCCTGGGTTTTCTTTGTGACAGTCAGCCCACAACTCAGTTCTTTTCTTAGTGATCAAACCAAGAAGGGGGTCTTCAGAAGAATTCCACCCACCAGCTCTCACAAGATACAGTATCTCTCTTTAATGTAGGGTCTCTCCAGCATGTGAACCTGGCAACACCAGTCATTGAATAGAGCTTCCAACGCAGACTGCTATGGTGGCCAGAGATAAATTGGGAGCACTCTCCAGGAAACTTCAGGAAGTAGCTTTTTGTTTGGTGTCAGTGGAGAAGGGAGGGAGGTCTCATAGAGCTTGGAATTTCCTGAAAGCTAATAATTCCTGTCTACTGTTTAACTGTTCAACCTTCACCAGGCGAGGGGCATCAAGACAAAGTCTTATATAGACCAGGCTGTTCTCCAATTTACTGGGTAACTGAGGATGCCTCAAATCAGGTCCTCCTGCCTCTACCTCCCAAGTGCTGGGATTACAAGCATTTGCCACCACAAGAACCTGTAGTCTGATCTTTAACTGCACTGGTTTTTCCAATAAAAATTCAAGCTCTGGTGTAAGGGGGGGGTCTCACCACTTTGTGCTTAAACCCCTGAATACCTGCAAAGTTCCAAGGACCTAGAAGAGCTCACCAGCATTTACCAGAATGTCTGAATTCATTCATTCAACTAAATACTTAACCACAAATGCAACCATGGAACGAGGGAGGATATCTCTGTCACGTTGACAATTCCACACGGAGCACTTTATGTAGAGGCTGATGGGCCAGGATTCTTTCCAAGCTCAGAATAATCAAAGGAGTGAACATGGTCCCCAGTAAAAAGAGGATGATTAAGAAACGGTAAGCCTTACCTTTGCTTTCCTTGTAAGATCCATCCTAAAATCCGGTGGCTGCCTGAGAACTGAGTGGGAACCTTCACCAAAGCCAGGGCTGACTTCCTGGGGAGACAGGAACTGCATGGGGAAGACGAGGGATGGGGGCCCTGTGCAGATGGATGTCCACTGAGGAGTCATCTAAAGAGGCCTCAGACTCTGTGTGCTGTTGTAACAGAGACTACACTTAGAAATGAAAGCGAGCTCTTTACACTGAAGCATGCGGCCAACTGGGGCAATTGCCGAAATAATAAGTCGGTCCTGAGCAGATTTTACTATTATATACACCGTAGGCTTATACATTTTATAAACACTGTCATCCTTAAATCTCCTTTTGGGTTCTGGCCCCAGGTTACACTTTGAACAATGTAAACAGAACCAGGAGACGACCAGTCTCCTGGGGCAGATGGGAAGTTCACACAGCAATGATATTGCCAGAGTTAGCCGGTGTTGTTCTTTTCCAATTGTTACCTGGGGTCATCTTGAACATCGAGCAGAATTAGGCTCTTCTCAAGGAGAGAACTGAGGGCTTGTGGCAGGCCAGGACTGAGCATCAGTTGTAACCCTGCACCGCCCCCTTGAGCTGCATGTTAGAGGCATGTTCTTTGGGAATGGGCTCGATGGCTGGCCAGTCATGGTGAGCAAGCATTTATCAGTCCTAGCATCATAAATGCCTCTTATCTCTAACAGGCCTGGTTAGCATGCTACTTATCCTTGAGGTGCTCTGGAGGCAGAGTTCCCTACATAGTGTGATTTAATGCCTCCTAGACAAATCTATAGCAAATTCTTTACCGGATCAATTCTAATACCTTGAGTTTCTTCTACATCACTGTCCCTGTCACAGGGAGGTATCCGTGATGGTCAAAGCACCAAGTGTCCTGGCTCAGTGCTGTCACAGTGACACTCCAGAGTGTTCCCGAAGCAGCCTGTTTCCTCGGACAAGGTTTTGAATCCGACCTAAGGACACAGAAGCGAAGTGTGGCGGCTTGCAGAGTGTGGCCTCCCATCTTTGCAGCAACCCCACTTGGTTCTACTCAGGCACACCTTTCTCCAGCCTTCTTCCTCATCTGCCTGCGGTTCTGCTTCCAAGGGGCCTGGATCAAGCACTGACTTCATGCTAGCCTGTACCTGACCTCCAGGTATATCCTGACTCTGGAAAACACCCGAGTGTGTTTTCCTATGGCACGTGAGATGCAACTATATGTAGCTTTTAGGCGTTTCCTAACAAATCACCACGAACCGAAAGGCTTAAAACATGCAGCACCTCGGTTTCCAGGGGTCAGGAGGTCTTTCGCAAGTGACAGGCTCCTTGCTTGGAGTGCCACAAAGGTGAAGTCGGCTTAGTTAGGTTAACAGCTGGGTGGCTTTCAAGATCCAGCCATATCAACTCCTCCATGGCAGTACCCAGGCTTTTGCTGCTTCCAAGCCACAGGGGAACTTCTGCTGTGACCTTTTCCTTCCCTCCTCCTCCTCCTTCCTTCTTCTCTTAGGACTCATCTGACTAGGCCAAATAACCACCTTGTACCTATAGTATAACGTTATCACCAGAAGTAAAACACCATCATCACAGGTTTAGTCTCCACTAAACAAAAGGGAATGGCACAGACGTCTGCACCAAGGAGCCACCCCAGCATTTCACTTACCACAAAATGCAATTTTAAAGATGTTTTTAAAGATTCTGCCTCTTTTTATGTTACATGTATGAGTGGGTTTGCCTATACGCTTGCACGCGTACCATACGCATGCCTAGTATCCATGGAGACGACAAGGGGGTGTCCAATAAGTGATTTTGAGCCACCATGTTGGTGCTGAGAACTAAACCTGCGTCCTCTGCAAGAGCAGCAAGCATGCTCAGCCACTGGGCCAGGTCTCCAGTCACCAGGGAATGCATCCTTATATACCTAGGACACGTTCTCATAGATTTGCCCAATCTTAATTAGCTGGGTAAATATATATATATATATATATATATATATATATCAAGAAACTATAAATGCTACTCACTGTGGAAAAAGCAGAGAGGCCTCGATTTCCAGCCTGCTCTTTGTCCCCTTCTTGCAATGATGATCACCAGCAATCTGCTGATGCAGAGAACGCACATCCCTAAGATCCTCATGACCCAAGAGCTGTGGAGCTAAACTGGCCATTTCTCTCCTAAAATGATAGGCCAGATCTGGTGCAGGCTGGCAGCACAGATGGAGAACATGGAAGTCCTTCTGGGAAGATGCTGTGGGAAGGGCAGAGGGCTGATCCAGCACCTCAGGAAAAGTTTATCAGTTACCTGTCAAATCCCAGGGGCACCCAACCAAAAAGATTATGTCTAGTCCAGGTGAGTTAGGGGTGTCAGAGACATGTGTGTACCCATGTATGTAGAGACCTGAGGGCAACCTCAAGTTTGTTCCTCAAGCTCTGTCTACGTGTCATCCTTGTTTCACGGGCTCTGTTAATGACTGGAAGCTTGCAGAGAGAGCTAGACTGGATGATGAACAACCCCCAGCCTGAAAGATTACAATTGCATGGTACCACACCCAACTTTTTTACAAAGGTTCAGAGGACTAAACTCAAAGTCTCCATGCTTATTAGGCAAGTGTTTTACCAATGGAGCCATCTCTCCAGCCCCTTCTCGTTAGTTTTGGTGGTTCTCTTCCATCCTTCCTCCCCATGTAAAACATTTTGATTTCTCCATGTTCTTGCATGTTGATGACTCTCTCTCTCTCTCTCTCTCTCTCTCTCTCTCTCTCTCTCTCTCTCTCTNTCTCTCTCTCTCTCTCTCTCTCTCTCTCTCTCTCTCTCTCTCTCTGTGTGTGTGTGTGTGTGTGTGTGTGTGTGTGTGTGTGTGTGTGTGTGTAGGCACTCAAGTGGTAGAAACTATTCCCAACTTTTGTCCATTACAGACAAAACTCTTGGGAATATTTTGGTAGACTTTCAGCGTCCATGAGTTCTCATTCTTGAGAGTAAACATAAAAACAAAACTGTGGAGTTAGGATGGTCGTATGTTTAGCTTCCTGACACTCTAAGTGAACTTGTTCCATGGTGTTGTTTGAGGCTCAGGAGAATTCTAAGAACTTTGTGTCTCTGCTGACCTTTCTCGAGCTTGATCCATCTGTGAAGGCAGCTCAAGGTAGATTGAAATGGTAATTTTTCCATTTGGGGTCTCTCAAATGCTCTTACTAGATACATGAAAGCTTCCCTCATAAAGAAATGTGCAAATCCTCAACTTATTCTACTAAGGGACATGTCCTTTTATTGTTGAGTTATGGGAAGACCTTCACAAATTCTACACACTGACCATTTGCTAGAGATTTTGTTCTTGGTGGATGTGGAGGTTTTGCTTTTGAAACAAGGTCTCACTATGTATCGGAAGCTGACCTCAAACTCACTTTGTAGTCTAGGCTGACCACATACAGCCACCCACTTGCCTCAGTATTCCAAGTGCTGAGATTGGGAGCATGAGCTACCCCATCCAGTTCAGATGTCCTTTGCAAATGTTTCCCCAGTCTCTGCCTTCTCAATTCATCTCAATTTCCATGAGAAGTTTGACTTCTGTTCTTTATCTTACGCTTTTCTTTAATGAAAAGTTTGGGATGTCAATAGCAATATATATACCTTAATATACCTTAAGAAATCCTTCAGTTATTCACAGCATCTATGATACGTCTTAGCACTATCACTTTGTTTTTGCTGGAACCTGTCAAGATCTGGCTCAAAGCCTTTCTGCGTCTGGCTCAGAAGTTAGGAGCTGTCATTGCTGTATCAATGGACTGCAGCTCAGATCCCTGCCACCCACACCACATGACCCACAAATGCCTGCAAGTCCAGCTCTCAGGGTACTGACACCTTGCTGGGCACACACACACACACACACACACACACACACACAGAGTGTACATGTACACGCGAGCATGCACACACACAAATAAAAATCAAAAAGTTCATAATGATGATTTAATCCTGGTGTTCACTTACCTGTTAGCCCTGCTCAGTCTTCACTACCCTGGGCTTCTATGTCACCTTCTTCCCTTCCCTCTGCTGTCACACCACACCTACTACTTCTCACATTGCCACAGAGCTCTTTCTAACATCTCCAGGTGACTGTGGGGTTTTGCTTTGGTTGGCTTCTGGGCAGCAGTGGACCTTGAACCCAGGGCCTCAGGACTCCCCTCGCTTCCTTGATAAAGGACTCGGTTGATAGGTTTTTAAAGCGTTCACCATGACGGTAAGTCAAGTTTCTGCCAAACCCTGAATCTTTACATCCCGCCGGCTTCCTGGGGGCTCCCTGTGTGCTTCTCACAATGACCTCACTTCCCGAACTTCTCACGCACAGCACCACTTCCTGGACTCGAAAACAATCCTTTTCCACCTGGCTGCCTCCCCGTCTTTCTTTAAGATGCAACTGGCACTACTTCTACCACCACTTAGCTTTAGAACCTCCTCAATGACTCCCGTTAGCCGGACACTGACCTTTTCGGTTGTAACTTTGAGTCTCTTCACCTGCCTTTTCCCTGCTACATTGTAAGTTCCTTGGAGAAAGAGCTAACTTTCTGCTGTGGAGCACAAGGGCCTAACGTAGTCTATTGTTGTAGGGGCATAACAGAATCAACACCCAATCAAATACGTAGAGCTGAGGGACGTGCCCACACTATGCTCTCCCACCTTAAGTGTGCTCTCCTATTGTGAAGTATCTTGGGTAGGTCGTGTTGTCAGAAACCGGGTCCAGCGGTGATTCAGCAGGACACCAAGGTCAGCCCTACCCGAGTACAACTGTAATGCTTGCAGTTTGATATTTAATGTAGACAGGAGTCGGGCTGATCTCTTTTCTAATGATTCCTAGTCTGGGCATTCCCATGAAGAGTGCATTTTATGCACTTCAAGAAGCACGATAATGACTATAATACATGAGAGTGTTTTCAATCCCTGCAAAACAGGTGCTGGCTTGACCATCCTCTGCACTTCCAGAAGCTCAATTTATCCCTTCTAAGGGACATAGCAGGATGCGGGGACTGCTTACTATTTTGATCTGAGTGTGAACACATGGGAGCACTCATCCTGCAGTGTGATACCAAGAGGCACTTCCACTGGGTTCATAACTCATGGGTCCCCCATAAGTAGGGTCAGGGCCTTTACCAAAGGGCTTAATCTTCCACTCTTAGGACAACAGACACATCCTCAGACTCATTCTCCCTCTTTTCTGCATCTGAGGACGTCTAAAAGGGTGTCATTAATGAGTAACAGATGCTCCAGACACTGAACTTGTTTGTGCCCTTGTTCGGTTTCCAGCCTCCATGTCTCTGTGACTTATAAACTCCCCAGGGTTAGATATTTCGTTATAGCAACACAGACCAAAGCAGGCTTTCAGTCCAATTTGTTTTTAATGAGCTGCATGCAGAAAGAGATATTGGAACATTTTATTTGAAGGGAGGAACATCACCAAGTCTAGTCTCCAACGTACATCTGGGACAATGCCTCCTGCAGGGAGGCTGGAGAGGTGGCAAAGCGGATGACAAAAGCCAAGTCCACCTTGTCCTGCCTCTGCACCCTCCAGCCTTGTGTCTACCTGACTTGAAGTCTCACTTCCCAAATTGGTAAGGGAAGTTAGAAAGTGGCATTTGTTTGGCATAAGTGTTGTGAACTAGGCACGGGCGGCAAGACACACAGAGAGCACGTAAACGTACCCACACGTGGAGATTTATTAGAAGGGAGTGAACTGGATCCAGGACAAGAACGTGATGGGTGGGGAGATGGTGGGAGGAGAAGAGGAGGGCCAGAATATGGCGTCTGTCTTTTAAAGGCCGCTGTGCACCTGCGCACTGCAGGTTGCGTAGGTGCGCCAGACGCTGATGACGAAGATGGTGGGCAACCCATTCCTTGCACGTGTGCAGGGGCGGGGGCACTGCGGGTTGCGTAGGTGCATCAGACGCTGATGACGAAGATGGTGGGCGACCCATTCCTTGCACGTGTGCAAGGGGGGCGGTGGATGTAACTGTGCACGTGCACACATGGGTCACACCCCCGTGCAGCTGCCTTTTAGGACCCATGGGTGGAGTGATAACATTTCACCCTTTTGTTTATTATAAAAATTTGGGGAGGGGGGCTGGAGAGATGGCTCAGTGGTTAAGAGCACTGGCTGCTCTTCCAGAGGTCCTGAGTTCGATTCCCAGCAACCACATGGTGGCTCACAACCATCTATAATGAGATCTGGCGCCCTCTTCTGGCATGCAGGCATACATGT
>JAQHUG010000050.1:9132107-9152958 GCA_028555095.1 Dicrostonyx torquatus | reverse complement strand
TCCCTTCCCATGAGAGGTACTGGACAGGTTGACATGACTAAAAATGAATGAGTGAGATAAACACCCCTAAACACACAATTAAGTGGTGGGGTTTGCTGAGGTAAATAAGACTGTCCCCCTACCCCAACAACAGGGAAACTAGAAGGAGAGGTAGGCCCCCAGAATTCCCTCAGTACCGAGTATGTGGCTCCGGTGTCCAAGAGAAAGGAGATTGGCCGCCCCGATACCGTGATGTCATTACGGATGACAGTTGTGGTCGGGTCTAAGGAGCCCGGCAGCTTCATTCATCCATGGCCAGACCCAGAAGGTCAACTTGGGAATGTTCTAGGTCTGATGTCCCCATGCCACTGCGTGCATGAGGACAGTCCACTGACCAATGACCTTCCCTATGACACCTCGGACAAGGCCTCCTAGGATACAGGTGCGGGTTAGGGCATGCCCGAGTGGAGTGACCGGCTTTACCACATTTGAAACACGGACCTGGTGGTTCTCGAGCCCCGGGGGTCGGAGGAGCAGGACGCACGGGGTGGGGGAGGCCTTCTGCCACCTCGGCGGGTCGGGAGGCCGTGGCTACCACGTGACAGTGATTAGGAGCTTTGTCATTGCTCACATGGAACACCTTAAAAGCCACCTCTAAGACTTCTGCCTGCGGGGCCAAGGGGCCTTTCTCCAACCGTTTGAGTTTAGTTTTAATGTCGGAGTAACATTGATTTAAAAAATGAGTCATTAATAACTGTCTGCCTTCCATAGACTCTGGATCTAAGTTAGTAGACTGTAACATAGCCTTTGTGAGGCGTTCCAAAAATGCTGACGGATTTTCTTTTGTATCCTGAATTATTTCTGCGAGCTTAGTGTAGTTTACCGGCTTGAGAGCAGCCTTGCGGAGGCCTGCTAAAAGGCAAGTTATAAACCTGTCTCTGGCCAAAAGTCCACCTGGAGAATTATAATCCCAATGTGGTTCCTGATTTGGGACTGCCTCCGCTCCAGGAGGGTGAGAGGAGAGAGTTTGGTGAACCTCATCTGCATGCAGTCTGGCCTGCTCCCAAACTCGCCTGCGCTCCTCAGGGAGTAGGTTATTAGACAGAATCATGTAGATATCATGAAAGGTGAGGCTATAGGATTGAGTAAGGTATTTGGAATTGCTTTATGAAAGTGGTGGAGTTCGACGTGTAAGACCCCAACAATTTTTCTATATGAGAGAGCTCTGAGAGTGAAAAAGGAACGTGTACGTTAACCAATCCGTCCACACCGGCCACCTCTCGCAATGGGAGAACTGCAGCCGGCCTGGATTGGTTAGGGTTGGGTTCCACAGAGACATGCAACCGAATCAGAGGCGGAGTGAAGGCCCGTGCCAAGGCCGTGCGGCTGCCACGGCCAGGCATCAGAGAAGAAGAATGGTTTACTGGCACTGTAGAACAGGGGGCAGGAGCTGGAAGAGCAGTTGCAGAATCTGGAGAGGTAGGAGTGAGGGCAGAGGCCAAAGGGGAGGCTGAAGAAATAGGAGTATATCCCCCCCCCCGCTGCCACGCATGGAGATTTATTAGAAGGGAGTGAACCGCATCCGGGAGAAGAACGTGAGGGGCAGGAAGATGGTGGGAGGAGAAGAAGAGGCCAGAATATGGCGTCTCTGTCTTTTAAAGGCCACTTTGCACCTGCGCACTGCGGGTTGCGTATGTGTATCAGATGCTGATGACAAAGATGGTGGGTGACCCATTCCTTGCACGTGTGCGGGGTGGGGGGGCGGTGGAGGTAACTGCGCATGTGCACACATGGGTCACACCTCCGTGCAGCTGCCTTTTAGGACCCATGGGTGGAGTGATAACAATAAGGACACAAAGCTGGTCCTCTCCCCGGTGGGACAAGGCCTTGTGGGGAGGGCAGTCATGTTCTTAAAAGGGGTCTCTAGCTTCTTAATTTTGCAAAGATCTTGCACCAGGAAACAAAGTCAGGTTGGTGTTCCTACAATCTGTCTTCAACTAACACCTTCTCAGGTGACAAAGAGCGCTGGCCAAACCTGTTCATTCCCAAAGCTGGGGTCTTCTCTGGGTTCAGGGGCACCTTTAAACACAGGCTCTCAGTGGTGCTGTCTCCTCAGAAGGTAGGGGAGGTACCATAGCTTGTTGACCAGGTATTTTCACTGAGGCAAAAATAAAAATAAAAAAATAAAAACATCCATGCCACACTAACTATGCCACACTAGGTAACAGTAAGTAGCCTTGTCCCCTGCGATCATAATCGAAGCCCTTTGGTGACAAGCTTCCCAGGAGCTCAGGGCAAGAAAAGTGTGAGTCCCATGATGTGCCACCTGCACTTCAGCCACATGAGCCACGTGGTCTGCCTGCCAGCGCCTATAAGCACAGACGTGGCCCTGGCCTTTGTTGACATCTATAGACAAGCTCCGGCCAGGGATGCCCTCATGTGCTCAGACTGAAGGCATGAAAAGTCTAGCTACAGCAGAGAATGCTGAGCCCTTCTGCTTCCCCAGAGTGTTCTGGCCAGAGGTTTATCAGGACCTCTGGCAGAGGGTCAGAAGTCTCCCCCCAACCCCCAGCACGGATGGTGCTGGCAGTACCTGATAATGCAACAGGATGCTCTCTGGCAGGCTAGGTCTCAGCTAATTTGAACACAAGAAGGCACAAGATTGCTGCTTGGCTCTCCTGTCTTCTCAGTCAGGCTGATACTCTCAAGAGCGACAGGGTGTCTTCACTCATGGCTAGGATTATAGGCAGGAAGCAGAGTGACTCCAAGGACAAAGGAGTGCTTCACAGAGACAGACCCTTTCACAACGTAACCGGAGTGCTGCAGGCTGGCAGGGTCGTGGTGCTGAAGTCTGTGTTCCCTCGGGGAAACACCGAAGTTAAATGTTCCAGGCATAAAGCTGGGCTGTGGAGCCGGTGGGGACAGGTTACCTAACAGCGGTGCGAACAAGTGACCGACCTACTACATTTAGTCCTCTTAGTACTGAGGATCTGGTGGTGGCCCCCAGGCTGAAAATATTAGCTTCGCCAACGGCGGGGGGGGGATAAAAGGATGGGGTACATGCAAAGGCGCAATGAGTGGTTGTCGACAGGCATGAAAAGGCGATTGAGCTCTGCAGCCCCTGAGCGGCTGGGATGCAGCAAGGGTTAAATTAGAATGGAGGTTGGACCTGTCAAAGCAGGAGGAGCTCCAAACAGAGACTAAAGCTTCCTTCAGAGGAAGTTTAAAGGCAGTATTATTATAAGCCTGACCCACAGACACTGTGAAGAGGCACCACAGTAAGCAGAGAACCAACAACAACAGATTGGGGAGGAGCAAGAGGCAGCGTACCCCATGTCAAGGCCATCAGCGTCAAAGACAGGCTTGGGTGTAGAGGGGCTCTAGCTACAAGCTAGAGCTGTCAAGAGACAGAACGTGGTAAGCTGGAAAACCCTGGAGGTAGTAGGGAAAAGTAGTTCCCATCACTGCCCATTGAGGGTCTCAAGCTGAGGCTGGGCTGTGGCTCCTGGCCCAGCAGAAGATTAAGGGAGAACTCTGCTATAAATCCAAGAGGCTGATGGAGCCTGGGCCCTTTGCCGAGGATCTGCTCCACACACAGTGGTCCAGGGCACACGTGAGGGAGTACACACTGAAGTCTGCAAACGCCTCTTCTCCCCAACTGTGCCTGCTCCTCAATAGTAACAGGTTGGCTCCAGACAGGCAGGTGTCCAATGCGCTGCCCTTATGCAGAAAGCACAGTTTCCCAGTGCAGTTCAGTTCCAGCTCCTCTGGGGCCCGAGCTGCAGCCCAGGCATGGTGCTGGCCTTGGGCCACTACAAATATATTTCAGTCAGCTGTGCCTCAGATTCGACACCTATAACGGTGAACGGAGTTATCTCCAAGCACAGAAATGGTATAGGCCCCACAGTGGCCACAGATGTGTCCTCGTCCTGTAAGCCTGGGTTCTCTGATGCAAAATGGAAAGGAGGGAATGTACAACACTCAAGTCTGGTTCTTGTCACTCCAGCGGACAGTTGTGTGCTGGCATGGTAAATTACCTGAGACGTGACTTTGGGCAGGGAGGGACAAACGCCCTGCCCAAGCACTCATCTCTTCTACTGACAGTTCCAAAAGGGTCGAAGGGCCTTCCCAAGAAAAGCAGGTCTCCTTGTAGCATAGGCCAGGCTTCAAGGGCAAGATCTGGGCACAGAAGTCGGAGAAACCTGTTACAAAGCAGCCTGGGAAATGGACCTTGCACACACACTGGCCGCAGTGGTGGCCATGACTCCAGAGGCAACACTGGAATCACTGATAAAAAGGTGCCTAGAGGGTGGTTCAGGTCACAGGGGAGAATTCACATATATTGATCCAAGAGAGAGAAAGCAGACTGTCAGGAAAGAACTGGGGAGAAGGGGAGCACGAAAGGGGGTCAAATAGTAGGAGACACTGCAGCTTCCACTGAGAGGGAGTTCAGAAGTTCCGACATTTCCTGTTGGCATCACTTAGTAATGATCAGGAAAAACACTTAAAATCTGAGTCAAGGTTAAGTTGAATTAAAACAAAAGAGAGAGAAACACCGAATAGCCCAAAGTTTGTCCTTCATTTTGTGGGTGATGAGGCGGTCAAGACTGAGGACAACACTTAGGACAGACAGGTCAGCCAAGTAGGTCAATGCTACTTCCTGGTAGCATTTCAGTAGCCAAGATCTGGGGAGAAAGAACTGGCAGGCTGGTTGGCACTGCCGTCTGACGTCGCTTTGGCCTTCTAGGGCGTTATTGAATCACTTCCTCTCAACTGTCTCCAAAGTCAGGTCCTTGATGGATGACGTAACAAAGGAAAGGTGAGGGGACATTAGTTCTATCCACAACGGTGGCAGGGGCTGTGGCAGCAGCATTGACACTCATGCGATGTCAAAACCCGCATCTGAGAAAGATGGTAAATAAGGCCAGCCTCCTCAGGTCCCAGCATGGAGAAGCATTCCTTCGGGTTAAGAAGAAAGCTGGGCAGATGCTCTAGGATGACTCTGTCACCCTCTTTAGAAGCAGAGAATTGAGTGGGTTAAGTAAACAGCTGGGCAGATGCTCTACATGGAGAGTATGACTTCGTCACCCTCTTCCGAAGCAGAGGCTGCGTGAGGCTGAGCCAGAGACTATAGTGGCGCTCTTCTCAGAGGAATCGCTACTTAAAGAGACACGGCACCTCCAGCAGAGCAAGGCATTGGCCAAAGAACTCACATAAGGCAACAGGCCTCCTTATGTAAGCAAGCCATCTTCACTGACTTGAATTCTAAGTTTCCCTTAGAGACAAGGGAAGGCACAGTCAGTACCCTTCCGTGAGTGCTCTGCAGACTACACAGTGGGACAGGCCTTTCTTCCTTCCCCAAGTCTCCAGGGAGCTTATCTCCCCATGGAGTTTCCCAGGGTCTTCAGTTCCGTCTCTTGGTAGCAAGATTATGCGATTATGGTTAATGTCAACAGCTTCAAATATAACTGACTGTAAGCTGATCGCAGGGTGTGGTCTATTCGTCCCTGGGACTTCTGGGTGGTCCCCCGGTTGCGAATAGCTGAGCAACCAGGGAGGGAAGGACACCTCACACACATCCCACCCCACCCTTGGTTCAGGGTTGGGCACTGAGCCTCTTTGGGTGAAGCCAAGGCCGGTAAAAAAAAGAAGAAAAGTAAGTCTCAAATGAGGTGCCCAGGAGCTCTGAGGTGTGGCGGGCCACAGTGGGGAGCCCAGAGACCAGTAAAAGGCGGTTGGAACACGTGCCCCTTGGAGAGAGGATAGTGCCATCCTCCCGACCACGTATGCACCCTTGGAACCTATACATAGAACGCACAAACGGCAATCCCAACAGACTCTCCAGGGCCCCGCGACTCCGTGCAGTTCTGGGCAGGTGTTTGGGACCAAGAGAGACAGGCATTATTAACTCTCCATCCCCAGGCACAGGGCAGCAGCTTGAGAGATCGGTGCCTATCATCTTCCTGCCCTTTCCCAGAAACACTGCGAGTCACAGCCTGCTCCAGGCTTGGGGCATGGCAGTGGATCTGCAGGGAGCCCAGAATGAGAGCTGCAGGGCGACCTGTTTCCCGGGGGTCACCAAGATCGGCTGAGACAGGACGTGTGCGCTGTACCGCCAACCTTTTCCTGTCCAGTAATTTACTCGGGGCCCATGGGTCGTGATCTTTTAAATCATGGTTTGGGGAACCCTGTTCTCCAGCAACCTCTGAGCGACCCCACTCTGAACGGAAGTGCTCTTCTGCAAAACCTAGTCGGTATTCCCAGCCTGTCTGCAAAACTCCTACTGTGTGTAGAAAAATACAGTGACTGTTTTTTCCAACTTTTCCCAGACAATGCTAAATTCAGGTTTTTTGGTGTGGTTTTTTTTTTTTAATATTTTCTAAGTAGATTCCATTCCGTTCAGGTTTTTGCATCATTAGGTTTCTCTAGTGTGCGAGAAACACCTTGACTAAAAGTAACTTGAGGTGGAAGGGGTTAGTTTGTCTTAACACCGTGGTGGAGTAGGGGTGGGGGAGGGGAGGGACCATCTTTAAGAGAAATTGGGGCGGAACCTGAAGCAGAGGCCATGGAGCAGTGCTGATGACTGGCTTGCTTAAGGCTTGCTCCGCTCTTTTATATACTCCAACTGCTCAGGGGTGGCACCAGCTCACACAGACTGGTGGTTTCCCATCAATCAAGAAAGTGCCCCCTCATAGTTGTCCACGGGCCAATCTGAAGGAGTCATTTCTCAAGTGAGATCTCTTTTTGTTTACCAGTCTGTAAGGACAATTGATTGCCGCCTTTCACCTATGAAAAGTCACCAATACAACAACAGCAGCACAACAGAAGGCAAAAGCCACACCTTAAGCACAGACCCAACTTTAAATTTTTCATTTGTGTTTGTGTGTGCGCGCAAACACACACATGCATGTTCCACAGAACGTTACGTGTAGGTCGGAGAACAACCATGGGAGCTCTCGCTTTCCTCTCTGTGGGTCCCGGGAACTGGACTCAGACTGTGACACTTGGAGGCCAGCTCCTTTTACCCAAAGAGCCATCTTATCAGCCCCTCAGTCCTATTGCACAGACCTAGAAAGTTGGTGTCCTGTTTTAATTAGTGACAAAGCAGGGACTGGAATTACTATCCCCTAATGAGTGTTGTCCCTAAGAAAGCATCCAACATGGTGAGAATGGAGATGGTTCCCCTAAACCTACAGATCCATTTGCAATGGTCCCTTTACATTGGACTTAATTGGTGGCCAAGAGACTTAAAATTACTTTGTCAAATCACATCAAAATTTCTACTGTGGTAAAGTCAAGAACTCCTTCAATGCTAAGAATTTGACTGTGGTTATAAGGTTAGAAAATGAAGAAAACCCATTCTCTACCCATCATTTAAACTCAAGTCATTGGACCCATTCATTCCTTGTTCTAGCCATTTAGGCTGATAAAGGGTCTTTGCAATAAGAAGATACCAAAAAAGGATGCAGCTTGAGTCAATGTAAAGCAATGTACATGATGATAGGTTGGGATTTTTTTTTCTATCAAGTATTATGCCAACTGTGCTTTTAAAAAGATGTCACTGTGTTGCTGATAATTGAAAATGGATTTACTTAGCTGGGTAGTTTTATTAGTTTACAGGTACACCAAAGGCTTTTGGGTGAATATGATCCATCCACACTCCCCCCATACCTGTAATGCGTATAAGCATTAAATCAAAGCCGACTCCAGCTAACTCTTAGATTTTTAAACTAACCTATTATAAAAGTCTGTATGTCACCATAAGGTGGTGACTTACCGGACGATTCTAAGGTACGTCCATCTCGGGCGGGAGAATCATAGCATCTAGCACACTTTCTTTCTTCTCAGAACTTCTGTCTACTCCGCCCACTCTAAGGGCTGAGCTATCTTATAGGCCAGGCAGCTTCTTTATTAACCAATAAAAGCAACACGAAAGAAGATCCCTCCTACACCATAGAGAAATGGAAGTTCCATAAAGGTCAGAATATCAGCAAGGCTGAGCTCAGAAGACCTTGGAGTTTGCCCCCACTGCTGATTCTACCTCTTTATCACACAGTCTGTCTTCACAGACTAGTGATATGGCTCCATGCAGAAAGGCGATCCACACCAAGCCTTAAGACCTGAGTTCAATCCCCAGCGCCCACATAGCAGAAGGAGAAATCTGAATCCTACAGGCTCTAAACCTCTACACATACACCATCATGGCACATGCTTGTGAACACACACATAATTGAATAAATGAGTAAATAAATGTGGAAATATTTTTTTAAAGTAGTCCTGATCTGGAAATTAAGGATAATGGCTACTGTTAGCAGAGCCCCTTCCTCAACACCTGCATGCACCTAAGTTGCCAGGATGACCTAGAGAAGGCCACCACTGTTCTAGTTCACAAAACGGCAGAGCATCTGACTGGAAGGAAGGAAGCTGAATTCTTTTCCAAAGGTGACCCGGGAGAGGACACAAAAGTTTCACAGGTCCTCAGCTCCTTGTATCATCTCAAGGCTTTGCTCCAGTCCTCTATCTTTTCAGCTAACCCAGAGATGAGAAGAAAAGAAGCAGGGGGAGGGGTCGGCGCTACAGACTGGAGGAGGCACCTGTTACAACCCTTGACCCAAAAATCAAATAGCAACGCAGTCATTTTCCCTACAGTGGCTGAATTTGGATGCCAACTGGAGTGACCTAAAAGACACCCTGATGGTTTTTTTTCCTAACTGCTGCATTGGCCATGTCCAGCACTGCTGTGAGCTGTGGGCTAGTCTCTCTGTGTGCTTTCGAGGCTGGAATGGCAGGGTTGCCCAGGTGTGCCTGTGAGGCACATTCTGATTGGCTAACCAACCAATGGGAAGAGGGTGAATTCCTCCCTCCCTCTTCCCAGGCTAGAACACCCTTCCCCTGGGCTTGGGTGTCACCTGTCAGGCTTTCTGCATTTTGGACACCCAAGGTTCACATAAGCAGAAGTCCAACCTCCTCCCAAGGGTCTTAGGCTCTAGAACTTGGACTGATTTTTTACCATCTATTTTCCTGGCTCTGAGGCCTTTGGACTGGGACAGAATCAGCATCCCTGGTTCTGTGGTTGGCATACAACCTTTTGTGGAACTTGACAGACTCTGTAATTGCGCAAGTCTGCCCCATTAAACTTCTGATCCCCAAGCCAATCAGTGGTAGCCTATACCTTTCATCTCAGCACTCTGGAGGCAGAGACTGGCAGATCTCTGAGCTCGAGGTCAGCCTGGTCTTCAGAGCAAGTTCCAGGACAGCTAGGGATACACAGAGAAACCCTGTCTCAGAAAAGAAAAGAAAAAAAAAATAACCTTCTACTGATTCCATCTTTCAGAGAATCCTGACTAAATCAAAATATAAACATGGCCCGTGGGTGCTGGAAAGATGGTTCTGTGGTTAAGAATACTTAACTGCTCTTTCAGAGGACCCAGGTTTGGTTCCCAGCACCTATATGGACACTACAGTTACTGTAACTTCAGTTCCGGGTGATCCTGGATGCCCTCATCTGACTTCTGCAAGCACTGGGCACACATGCAGTACATATACAAGCAAAACATGTAAATCAACCTCTTTTTAAAAAACCCATTAAACATTACCTGTGCTCTTGTTTCCACGGCCTCAAGATCTTTTAAGTTGTTAGATTCCCGGCCACAGGCCTGATGACACGGGAGCCCTCTCAAATGCTCTGCCGTAGTACAGAACATGGACTAAAGCACTGAAGGGTCTCAGCCAGTGGCATTTCAAGACTGGCATTCACCTTGAGTCTTGGTTACAATAAAGAGGGCAAGAAAAAATAATTTTTAACCCGTCAGCCCTTCAGTTTCAGTATAAGACTTTATAATGTTTAACTTTTTATATTTTGTGGATGTGTGCTATAATGTGGGAGGGGGTCAGAAGACAACTTGCAAGAGTCAGTTCTCTCCATCTATTTTGTGGTTTCTGGGGATCAAACTCATGTCCTCAGCTTTGGTGGCAAGCACATTTACCAACTGCGCCATCTTGTTGGCCCAGTTAGTGATATTATAATTGATTATTCACAGTTATATACATTTGTGAGATACAGGGTGATGTTTTGACACATGTAAGCAATGTAGAGCTACTGAATCAAGCTAATTAACACATCCATCACTTCACTTGACATTCTCTGTGGGTGTTTGAAATTTACTTTTACTTTGAAAGACACAATTATTATTGCATAAAAATCAATCTACTGTGCAACAGATCTTGAAAGTTATCCACTCATGTCCGTGGGGGAACTTCATAGGCTTTGATCAACCTTTGCCTGTCCCAGCCTTCTACTCTGCCCTCCTCCACCACGATCTTCCCAACTTTTCAAATTCCACGAATGAGTGAGCGTCTCTGGGGCTTCTATTGCTGTGATCAAACACCAAGCTGGGGAGGAAAGGGTTTACTTGGCTGCACAATCATCACCAAACAAAATCGGAACAGGATTCCTGGAGGAAGAAGCTGATGCAGAGGCCATGGAGGAGTGCTGCTTCCTGGCTTGGCCACATGACTTGCTCAGCCTGCTTTCTTAGAGAAAGCAGGACCAAAAGCCCAGGAATGGCACCACCCACCATGGTCTGGGCCCTTCCCCATGGATCACTAACTGGAAAAAAAAAAAAAAATGCTTTCCAGATGGAGCTCATTGAGGCATTTCCTCAACTGGGGTTCCTTCCTCTCTGATGACTCTAGCTTGTGTCAAGTTGACACACAAAACCAGCCAGTACAATGAGGCTGTGTTATATCTTCCTGTTTGTGGCTGATTTCTCTTTAAGCCTTCCGGGATTGTCCATATTGCAGAGGACAGGACTGCCCTCTTTTTTGAGACCTAACAGTGCTAACTGTGTGCACACACCACGCTTTCCTTGTTTCCTGGCCCGGGCACACATTGGTGTGCATGCATGCTATTCTAACAGGTGTGGAATTACATCCTGCTGTCGTTGTCACTTGAATCTCCCTCGCGGGTAGCTCCGTGTACAGGACGTAAGTGTGGGCACACGGGCCACAGCACCCCTTGGAGGTCAGAGAGCAAGCTCCTGGGGTCTGTTCTCTTCTTCCACCTTCCCTCCGGCTTCAGGAATCGAACTCGGGTCACCATGTTTGTTACCACAAGTGCCTTTACCCGCTGAGCCGTCCCATCAGCCCGTTTTCCCCTGCACCTGTTGGCCTTCAGAAGCTCTCTTGGAAAATGTTAGATGCTTAACCCATTGCTCACCGGGCTGTCCCTTTCTTGCTATTCTTTGAGAGCCTTGTATCTTTTTTTTTTTTTTTAAGAAAGTATTCTCTCATCAGAAGCATATTTGAGAAAATCTTCTCCCATTCTGCAGGCGCTGTCTCCAGTTGGCAAGTTGCCTTCGCCACAATGCAAAGCGTCTTAGCGTAATGAAACCCCATTTGGGAGTGCGGTTGCCTTTACTGTCTGTGCTTTCAGGGTCATACCCACAAGCTTTCTTGCTAACTATTAGATTATTCTTATTACTTCATAAGACGATGAAGACCAAATTTGGTAATTTGCTAAAAAGTACCCCCCAACTATGGAATTTTTGAAGCTATTCATTTGAGTCAGGAATAAAGAACCAGAGAAACCCGGAATATACATCAGTAAGAAACCTTCCCAGTTAATAAAGCCGGGCGGTGGTGGCGCACGCCTTTAATCCCAGCACTCGGGAGGCAGAGGCAGACGGATCTTTGTGAGTTCGAGACCAACCTGGTCTACAAGAGCTAGTTCCAGGACAGGCTCCAAAGCTACAGAGAAACCCTGTCTCGAAAAACCAAAATAAATAAATAAATAAATAAATAAAATAAATCACAAAGAACTGCTTCTCTGTGTCTAGCCTTGAACAAAGATTCACTGATTGTATTTTCCAGCTCTTCTGGGAAATATTTTTTCCAGAGAAGCACTGTTACAAATTAGTATGTCATCCTCAATGGAGACTATATTACTTATAGCCAAAGGGAATAGGGAATGGGGGCGTGGCATGAGTGAGGAATGTCCCTCACAGGCTCATGTGTTTGAATATTTGGATCCCAGATAGGGGTGTTGTTGTGGAACCTTTAGGAGGTGGAGCCTCCCTGGAGGGCATGGGTTAGTGGAGGTGAGTCTGGAGGGTTGAGAAGCCCTGCCCAACTTCCTAACCATGCTGTGTCCCCCGCCCCACCCACATTAAGAAGCTCTGCCCCACCTCCTGTTCGCGCCGTGTTCCCTCACCTACGTGACGAGCTATCTCACGCTCTCACTAGTGCCACACTGTGGTAGCTCATCTTGGTTGTCAACCCGCCACACCTGGGAAGAGGGAGTCCCAATTGAATTGCCTCCATCAAACTAGACTGGCCTGTGGCCATGTCTGTGCGACATTTTACTGCTAACTGATGGAGGAGGGCCCAGTCCGCTGCGGGTGGCATCATCCCAACACGAGCGGACCTGGGTTTTAAGAGAGGTAGCCAGATGTGAGCCTCAGTTCACCTCTGTCAGTGAGCAGCATTCTTTGTGGTTTCTGCTTCAGGCTCCTGCCTTCACTTCCCTAGATAACAAACTGTAACCTATAAAATGAAATAAACCCTTTCATCCCCACCTGGCTTTTAGTCATGGGGTTTATCACGGCAACTGAAAGCAAACTAGGGCTCATGCCTTGCCTGCCATGATGGGTCACATCCCCTCACTGTATAAAGCAAGACAAGTTCTTTCTTCCTTAAGTTATTTCTTGGCAGGTTTTTTTTTTAATCAAAGCAACTAATGTGATACCTGATCATATTGTCCATATAAATATGACTGTCTAGAAAATGTTTAATCAAAGAAGAGGGAAATGGTCTTCATGAACACAAAGTTTAAGAAAGGATTTGTGTCAAATTTTTTAGTGTAAACCATTGATGTATCCAAATCAAAACCAATGAAATGTAGAAAGAATACATTAAGAGCAAATTGGATTTATCCAAGAAATGCACTGTAATTCACCATATTAACAGAATAAAGCATGAAAATCAATGATCAACTCAATAGCATTGCAAGAAACACATTTAATAAAACTCAACAATATTCAGAGTAAAAAAGATTACTTCAACAAACTAGAAATAGAACTTTTTAAACCTAAAATGGGATGTATACTCAAAAAAAAACCTAAAACTCACTGTAAATATATGTGAGATATTGAAATCCTTTTTTCCTAAGATTGGAAATAGGTTAAATCATATTTAACACAGCACTAGGACTGAGGAGGCACAGAACAATGAAGAGAGAGAGATAAGGGATGGAGGTGGCAAGGAGCAAGGGGAGCAGGCCAGAAACGAAGAGGAAGATGTTGTTACTGCCCACAGCTTAGATATGATGCTGGGGGTGGGGGAAGAGAGCAGCAGAGTGAACGTGCACAGGGTTGCTTGGAATTAGTGAGTGTTCTGTTAACTCCCCATAACTGTGACAAATACCTGAGAGTGTTGTAATTAGGTGAGAGGTATGTGGGGGGCAGGTGTGTGTTGTAGGTTCCCAGCACCTGGCTCCCAAGCCCCCAGCTGCCGGCCCGCTCAACCGCTGGTTGCTTGCCCAAAATAACCACAGGAGAACTGTATTAATTCAAATATTGCCTTGCCCATTATCTCTAGCCTCTTCCCGGCTAGCCCTCACCTCATAAACTAACCCATTATAAAAGTCTGTAACCGGACGGTCCTAAGGTACCTCCATCTCCGACGGGAGCCTCATAGCATCTGACTCACTTCCTTTCTTCTCCTCCCAGAACTTCCGTTCTGTCTACTCCGCCCACCTAAGGGCTGACCTATCTTATAAGCCAGGCAGCTCTTTATTCAACCAATAAGAGTAATACAAAATACAGAAGAACACTCCCATATCATGAGAGGAAATAAAAGAAACAGAAATTTACATCGGCTCACGGTTTTGGGCATCTCCCTCCATCATGTGGGTGTGTGTGTGTGCGTGTGCGAACTCGCATGGCAGAAAAGCTGCCAGAAAGCGGAGAGCACATGAGCTAGCAGGTTCTCCATCCCTCTTAATCCATCCAGAGCCCCAGCATTGCCCACACTTGATGGGTCATTCCTCTTTGGTTAATGATCTCATGAAATACCTTCACAGACACACCCAGAGCCATGCTCTGCTAATTTCCTGGG
This sequence comes from Dicrostonyx torquatus, assembly GCA_028555095.1. Taxonomy (NCBI): domain Eukaryota; kingdom Metazoa; phylum Chordata; class Mammalia; order Rodentia; family Cricetidae; genus Dicrostonyx; species Dicrostonyx torquatus. Next base: position 9,138,864 of record JAQHUG010000050.1, on the reverse strand, counting down.
CTTCTTTCCATCAAGTTGACAAATAAGATTAGCCATGCCAGCAAGTGAGTTTGATAAGTTTCCTAGACAAGAGGCTAAAACATTAATTACAATAATTCTACTTACCAAGTAAATGGGAAATTAAATATTATCATATTGTTATATATACATTAAAAACCATAAATTCCCAAGATTAAATCTAAAAAATATGCATAAGATATAGACATACATAGAAACCTATAAAACATAGATTGGAAGAGGTAATAGTGAATGACGGCAATTGCTTCCTAATATCAGCAAGTTTTTTTAGTTATAGAAATTGATGACTCATTCAAAAATCGTATAACTTGGGGAGACAGGGTTTGACCCACAAAGGGTATCCAGTCCATCATGGCGAGAAAGGCATAGCAGGAGAAATGTGAGGCTAGCCTGGTGGTCAAGAAGCCAAGGGACCATATCTCACCCACACTCAGGAAGCACAGAGAGACAGACAGACAGAAATAGTCTTCAAGGAGTAAATGACCCCCAGGCAATAAAGCCTCAAAGTCACCCCCAGTGAGAGTCTTCCTCCAGCAAGGCTCTGCCTCCCCGAGGTTCCATCGCATTACCAAACAGCACCACCTACCGGAGACCAAGGGTTCAAATGCATGAGCCTGCGAGGGACAGTTCCCATTCAAGCCACAGTCATGGGCAAAATGTCAAGATCTGCAAAGCTAATAATGTAGAATTAGATTTCTGGAATAGGAGGGAAAGCTGTAGCCAGCTCACAGTTTCATGGAGATGATGTCAGGAGATAGAAGCTGATTTTCAGTAACAGTGCTGGACATATTGGATAGTCTCGTGATGGGGAAAAAACACCCTTAGCCTTATCACATAAATTGCAGATCCACATTTCAACATTTAGAGATTCTAGATGACAACACAGAATACTAACTTACAACCTGGGGGTTGGGATAGAGTTCTCAAGTCATATACAGACTATCAAAGGCATTTAGAGAGAATGATTGATGACTAAGCTATATCAAAGGAAAAAAAACTAAAAGAGAAAAACTATTTTCACCAAACTATAGCACACAAAGGCATGAGATACAAAACAGATAGCAGAGAAGACTGCATGATACTTACAAACATACAAAATGGTATGGAATTCAGAGTCAACACAGTAAAGAGTTTCTACATAGCAAGTGAAAATTGAGTCAAAGGCACAAACACGGGGATGGAGAGGTGACCGAGCAGAAGGCATGAGGACCTGAACTGGAGTCTCAGCACCCACAAAAAAAAAAAAAAAAAGCCAAGAGCAGGGGCATACACCTGTAATCCCAGAGCTGTCAATTTGTCAATTTGAGGTAGGAGGACCCTAAAGTCAGACCAGCCAATCCGTGAGCTCCAGGTTCAAAGAGAGATCCTATCCCAAAAAATATGATGGAGAACAATAGAGGAAGACACTGAACACTGACTGACCTCTGTTCTCTTCTCACACAGGCACGGCCACACACACACACCTGCGCAAAACGGAGAGCACACGCACACAGAATCAAATTTTTTATAAAAACATGAGCAGCTGTGTTTCAGCGAGAAGATCTAAGCTGCTTTGAATAAAACACTAGTAAAGACATTCAACTCGGCTAGTCATGAGGGGAAATGCAAATTTTAAAACGGGCATGATCACCAAAACACTCAAAAATGGGAAAAAGAAAACGACCCCCATGACACTGCATAGAAATGCACTGCTGCACAGTAGACAATAATACGAAGAACGGGGGCATCCAGGCTGCTGTCAACACATACACACAGCTCAAAAACAGGCAAATTACCCTGGATGTGGCCACAGGTGGAGAGGGAGACAGCGAGTGAATGCAGCTGGGGACCGAGAGGACTTTAGAGGGGCCACTCTGTTCTCGGCGTAATAGATTTTTGTCCGCCAGGAGATTATATATGTGTTCATTTTATGACAGCCCCACAAAACTGCATACTTAAGCCCTGTGTGCCCCCTGAGTGTATACTTCACAAGTGAAAAGTTTACAGAGAAAAGTAAACCAGAGGACAGTTGTCACCATATCAGACTTTGGTGCACATGGACAAATTTCTAATACCCTTGCAACCGTGAGACGCTGTGGAAGAACAGATGCTGTCTGCTGGTTCACCAGTTCCTCTGTAAGCTCTTTCTGGCATCTTACAGCCACGGCCTCTGAGAATCGTGTCACCTTCAACAAAGCTCAGGAGAAGAGAAGGGGGGGAGAGGGCAGTGGTTATCAGAGTGGGTGACACAAGGCCTGACGTTGGAGTCTTGGCCAATGAGTAAGTTTACATGTCTTAGCTACTTTTCTGTTGCTGGGAGAAACAGACACATCCAAGGCCACTCAGAAAAGGGAGGGTTTATTGGGGACTCGCCATTGGAATAAGAGTCCATCACCATCATGGCAAGAAGTGTGACAGCAAGAGCCAGATGCAGCAGCAGGGACAGCTGAAAGCACACATCTCAAGCCACACACAGGGAGCAGAGAGCACACTGGAAATGGCATCGGGTCTTTAAGCTCTCCAAACCTGGCTCCTGTGACATACTTCCTGTTGCAAGGCCACGCCTCCTAAACCTACTCCAGCAGTGTCACCAACTGGGGATTCAAATGTATTCAAATGTCTAAGAACATAGTAGACATATTATTCAAGTCACATTGCAGTTAGATGAGAGCTATCCTATTGCACAGCATCATGACTGTGCCTAATAACATGATGTGCATTTCAAGATAGCTAAAAGGAATAATTTTTATAAACAAAACAATGATAAATACTTGAGGTGTAATATATATTCACGAATTGGCCCAATCTTATCATTTCACAATGTATATATGTATTGAGACATATATATATACATATATATATATAATTATTCATTGCCTAAAGATAAAAATTAGGGGGGAAAATGAGATACCGTAGCCCTGACTATCCTGGAACTCACTCTGTAAACCAGGCTGTCCTTGAACTTACAGAGATCCTCCTGCCTCTGCCTCCCAAGTGCTAAGATTAAAGGCATGTGCCACCACCACCCAGTCAAAAAAATTTTTTTGAGTGCTAAAGAGATGGTTCAGTCAGTTAAGAGCGCTCACTGACCTGCAGAGGACCTGGGTTCAGTTCCCAGCCCCCACCTGGAGGGTCACTAGAGTTCCAGGTGTTCTGGCGCCCTCTACGGCCATCAGGCACACGTGTGGCTGCACATGCAGGCAAACAGTCCTACTCACAAAATAAAACTTAAGAAAATCTTTTGAGTAAATAAAATACAAATTTTCCATCAAAAAAAAAGAGTAGAAAATACTGAAAATCTGAAGCTTTGGTTAATCTTTCTCCGAATGCTCTCAGACCTTGAGCACCGGAGACAGCTGGAGGACAGAGGCCCCGAAAGTCTGTTAGAGCTCCTTTGTGAAGGGACGCCTGGAAACTGTGGCTGTAACCTTACCATGCACAAGGGGGCGCCGGCAGCACAGCAGCAAAGAGGCACGTCACTTCTGAACCCTCTCAAGGTGCAGCAGCCTGGACGGTCCAGCCCCAGAACAAACGAAGAGCCTGTCTGTAAGCCAGCCCCAAACAGCTCTCGACTTGCTCAAGTTGACAACCTCTGGATGCACTTGGCAAGCCCCTCCCTAAATAGCCGCTTTCCAAATACAGGAAGCAGATACAAGGCAGTTTCCCGACTCTAAACATCCTTCCCTCCTTAGCACATATAAAATGGCATCATCCCGGGCTAAGAATGTTTCGCCTTCCTCCATGAACACAGACAGAGCACTGGTTGGGGAGGATGCCTTTGGCGTTGACGTAAAAAAACCGAAGGCAGGGATCAGGAGGCATTCACCTACAAAACCATTGGGTTAAGACCTCAAGGACGTCAGCCCCCATAAGCAGACGTACTTACGACATCCTTAAATGACAAACCCAGCTGGGATGCCAATATGTGCGACGCCTTGAACCATGGGCTAAGTGAAGGCGCAAACACCTGGGAAGTAAAGGACGCTGTAGGGAATAAGGAGGTTGCTAGGCAGCAAGGGCAGGTGGCTTTCCATCAGTAACCCATGAATCAGTAGGTGGCTAGTTCTTTCTCTCACTCTACCCACTGTCACGTCAATGTGACAGTGGCCTATGGTTTTAAATCTTGTGCCCCAGGGTGGCAATATGGGAGGAAGGAGGACTTTTAGGGTGTGGTCCGTGGGTCACTGGGGATGCAACCCCTTAGAGCCCATGATGTAGGCAGCATTGTTCTGCTGCACACCACCCCCAACCCGCCCCTCATAGATGCACACCTCCACACCCCCCACCGGGCCACTGTAACGTGGCACACCCACCAAAGGCTCAAAGCAATAGGTCTGCCCAGTCTGGCACTGGAAGCTCCAAAATCATAAGCCAAAATAAAACTACATCCCCAGTATTTTGTCACAGTGATGGAGAGTGGCCACACTCCCAGCTTCTGTGCCCATGGCTGCTGGCTGGGTAAGTGGGTAAATCGTTCCAGCCCTAATTGACCCTGTGCTGTCCTAAGTTTGGCAAGTTGCTGAAGGGTTGACCAGAAAGCCTTGTTTGGACTTGGTGGCACCGATAACTGAGTGACCTGTATCAGGGACGTGGGGTTAGTAAGCAACAAAAGAACTCGCAGCCCCACTTGTCCAGATCAGGATGTCTGCCTTTCGCCCGTGGTAACTCAAGCACGGTAGAAGCAACGGTGGGCCACTGGGACTTGATGTATTGACAAGTGAGATTAGGTCTTTAGCAAACTTTTTCTTCCGGAAACATTTTAAAGGTGTACCAAGGATAAAGGTTTGAGAGCGGAGACTTTATAAGCTAGTTATTAGCTATGAGCTAGTGTTTTTCAACTTCTGAGGCCTTCCCTTTAGATAGCGCCTACAGAGAATGGCTAAAATAACCGCTAGCGGTTAAGAGATGAACCGTTCAGACGCAGACTCGGAAAAGAGCATGTGATTTGCTCCATCTAGGAGGGTGTGACCTTTTAAATCTGCCATCAGTAGGAGGCGCTGTGTGCCATCGACTCTCTGAATCCCCTCATTTCAAACCCTTCCATCTAATCTAGAATGTAAATTCAGAGAACAGAAAATCCCACAAATGCCTTTTATCCCCCCTAGACACACCTGGGACCGTATGCAATGAATTCAATTAGCATAACTGTTGATTTAAAAGTTGACTTGGATTATTTTTTAACAGCCAAGCCTTCCTTTAGCCAGCTTTTTTCTTAAAACAACAATTACACATTGAGATGGAAGGCTTTAACTATATCCCTAAGTAGTGGATTTTGAACTTTGCAAGATTTATGCCCGTTCCTTTGCATTTAAAGACACTCAGCTCAGAAGATTGCAAAGTTAAACAGAAATAACAATTACACAATTTACACTTCCCTGAAAGCCTTTGGAGCCTGGGAAATGATCCGATGGGGTTTGTTTTTAAAGAAGAGTGGAATGGGTCACATAAATCAGATGTCTAGAACTAAGAAAAGGATTCAAAATTTTCCTCAAGACCCAATAGATAATGGCCAAAATATACTTTAGCAAGTACTTATTATGTACTTTGGTGGGTTTTGTCTGCTTAACTTTATGTGTATGGGTATTTTGCCTGTATGTACTGTATACCATGACTGACTGGTGCCCGAGGAGGCTGAAAGAGGCCTCTGGCAGTTGTGAGCTACCATGTGAGTGCTGGGAATGAAACCCAGGTCCTCTGGAAAAGCAGTCAGTGCTCTTAACTGATTAGTCATCTTCCCTCCCTAAATTTTTAGCCACCTGATAGTCATTTAGCACAGCACTCAGTTGCACAAACCCACACAATTAAAAGTAAAAAGGTGTAATCATCTAGATAGACAGACAGACAGACAGATAGATATATAGATAGATAGATGGATGTACAAGCTTGTTTTCTGGTCCCCGGGTATTTATGGCAAGTTCAAAAACGAGCACTACTGTGCATGTGCGTGTGTCTGTAGTGTGCACACGTATGTGTGCATATAGGTTTTCACAAATATATAGGCACATATTCACACCCACACGTATGCTCATGCATGTGGCGACCAGAGGTTGATGTGAAGTTGCCAGTATGGGTGGTCTCACTAGCCAGCCCACTCCAGGAATCCTGCCTCCCTCTTCTGAGACTAGAAATACAAATGGACTACTATGCCCCTCCAGCATTTACATGAGCCCTGGGGATCCAAATACCCCGCACTTGTGTTCTGACCCCATCTCTCCAGGCTTGTCCTGTCCCTTTAAAAAGTTACCACTTTGTGAAGCAGCGTGTTCTACGTGCCCAGTGAGCAGCTGCACAGGACAAAGTTGATCTTTCTGTGGAAATTTCAGTTCGAAGAAAATCTAAAGCCTCTCGAAGGTGAGAAAGGAAGGCTATAATTTCCAGCGCAGACATCTCCAACACCTGCTGCTAATCAAACACCTGCACTCAGGCATGATGTAGAGGCTCCTGTGATTGGCCATTTCCATCGCTGTCTCCAGAGATCACTGTCCCAGCTGAACATCCAGGGACCACATTCATCAAAAGCGTAATTTGTGCAGAACGTGACTGCTTTTCCAAAGCCATTTACACACGCATGCATACACACACACACACACACACACACACACACACAAAGGCAATGTCTTTAAAGTCAAGTTTGTTGTCTATGGGAATAATGAAAACTTTTTAATTTTTACTATTAAAAGGAAACTATTCTTTGTGGGTGGTTTAAAATTCCCCCAAAGTATTTGCTTGACCAGTCATTTTATATATGTTTGTTTGTTTG
>JAQHUG010000050.1:9116711-9131551 GCA_028555095.1 Dicrostonyx torquatus | reverse complement strand
TAGTCCCTCTGAATGTGGGTGACAGTTATATGGCTGGGGTAGACTGCTGGGCCACTGGCAAGTGGCACCAGGATTTGTCCATGCTGCTTGTACTGGCTTTTTGGGAATCCATTCTCTTTGGACTGATGACTTGCTCAGGCTGGATATAGTGGGGAGGACCTTGGTTTTTCCTTGGAGCAATGTGCCTTGCCCTCTCTGGGGAGTGGATGAGGATGGGATGAGGGACAGGTGGAGGGAATGGGAGGAGGTGAGGGAGTAGCAACTGGGATTGGTGTGTAAAATGAAAAAAGATAGCTTTCTTTAAAAAAAAAAAAGAAAGAAAAGCAAAACCAAAACTTAAAAAATAAAATTAAAAAAAATGTCAGAACACTGTCAAAAAAAGTGACCCATGGTGAACAATGCCTTGGGGAACCGTGAGGGAGGCTTCAGGGGAAAGGGGCCTTTTACCTCAGCTACAATTTGTTCCCCGGATTGTTCTACGATGTGTTTCTGTGCCTCCTGTGACAAATATTTCATTTAATTTGAAAGACATGTTTATTCTTACAGGATGTCGGAACACGACTATAGAATCCTGAGTGCTGTCCTCAGGATTCCCTGAGGGTAAGGCCTTCTGCCTTGCTTCCATGCCTTCCCAGATGCAACCTATAATACATGTCAGGCAACTGTGTTTAGGTTGGTCTGTCCTGAGAAACTCCTGGGAAAGGGCTGTTAATATTTAGAATGTTATTATTTAGCGTTTGCTTATGGGCATTTATTTGTATGTTTTTCTGAACTCAAAACAACCTTTCTTGGATCATTGCTTTCTCTGTTACATTTGTGTGTAAAAGTGCACTCAGCCTGACGTAAGGCTGTCTGCAATATTAGACCATAGATCGCCCTGTTCTTTAAGGTCCTTAAATCCCAGGTCTCGCAGACAGATCTGCCTAAGTCAATGAAAGTCCAACAAGAAGACAACCATGGAGAGTCATTTCTCTCTTTCCACCATGTGTGTGTCCTGGGATCGAACTTGGGTCATCAGGCTTGCATTGGTGCCTTTGCTTGAAGGCCCTAGCCATTAAGAAAAGCATGATGCTAAACAAGAATTCAAAAACAGCCACAGCAAGACAGAGGATGCCAGACTCCCAGTACCCGAAAAATAGACCTCCAAGTTATGTCAGAAGTTGGTTTAGGCTGAGAGTGGTAATCTAGTAGGGTAGTATCTGCCTGTCTTTCCACCAGTGCATTCATCCAGAGGCATAATGGGAAGGCAGAAGACCTAGGCTGAGCTGATCATAGGCCCCTATCCCTCAGCCCAGTAATTTGCCCAAGAGAGATTTATTAAAGCCCTGACCCGGTATTTTCCACCCGAAGGCATCTGGAAAGAGTTCCTCTCAGTCTGGGGTGTAAAGTGTAAGGATGTAACTCAGCACTTCCTGCAGCAATGTGGAAGAAGCTGAGCAAAAGGAGCCAACGCACAGGAAGAAACTGGAATAGGAGGTAGACCCAAAGAGAGAGTCGATTCCTCAGGCTCAGGCACAGAAGTTTCCAGAACCTCCCCTTTTGCTAGCTCTGATGTTAGCTGCACAGGGTCCTTCCAAGGTCTGGGCTCCATTCTCCCTTCTTTGTTTCCCTTAGGCGAGTGACATTGCAGCTACTGACATGAACAGTACAAAGAAGACCAGTACAGAAATTTGTATTAGTGGACGACACAAGTGACATAACCTTACCCAGAATGAGCCTGACTGACAGAAGGCAGAGGCCCCAAGGAGCACCTCGTGTCTAACTTGGAAGGCAGAGACTGGGTTCTACTCATTTCCTGTTGTATCTTAGCACACAGACCAGAATAAGATGATTGCTTGGTATAAAATTATTTAGAAAAAGAACATATTTCTTGTACCCTTAAGTCTGGTCCTAGAAGAAATTATATATACACATACATACATATGTGCACCTGCTCTTCCTGTCTGTGGTTAATAACCCAAGTCACTAAGGGTCAGACCTATACCCAGTCTATACCACTAAGGAGATCCAGGCAGGGGCTGCTGCAGTATGCAGACCAGAGATAACCAGCACCCCATGAAAGATGGCCATGATGGTTCATGCAACCTGGTGTGGGAGCTCCTTCTGTCTGTGCTGCTTTTATTGATTAATGAATAAAGAAACTGCCTTGGCCTGTTGATAGGGCAGAGCTTAGGTAGGCGGGGAAAACTGGACTGAATGCTGGGAGAAGGAAGGTGGAGAGAGAGAGAGAGAGAGAGAGAGAGAGAGAGAGAGAGAGAGAGAGACGCACGCACGCCATGGAGCTGCCAGAGACAGATGCTGGGGACTTACCTGGTAAGCCACAGCCACTTGGCAATATACAGATTAATAGAAATGGGTTAATTAAGAGTTAGCCAATAAGAAGCTAGAGCTAATGGGCCAAGCAGTGCTTTTAAATAATATAGTTTCTGTGTGATTATTTCAGGTCTAAGCTAGCTGGGCAGCTGGGAAAAACAAGCGGCCCCCTCCCTACAACAGCAACCCCAGTGCTAGGGGAGAGGAGACAGGAGGATGCCAGGGGCTCATTGAACAGCCAGTCTAACCAAAACAGCCAGCTCCTGGCCCAGTGAGAGACCCTGGCTCAAAAGATGAGGTGAGAGATTGAGAAAGAGGCTCCATGATGAACTCTGGCCTCTCCAGATGTGTGTGTTTGTGTGAGTGCGCCCATTTGTGCACAACACAGGCACACACAACTAAAGGTGAATCCTCTGCCCCACAGCGAAGCTCTCTCGCTAAGAAGGAGAGGAGGACACCCAAGAAGGACCTAGAAATGGAGAAAGACCGAAAACCCAGATTAAACAGCACCTTTATTTCTCCCCGAGAAAAAGCCATTTTCCCATCGTAAACTGTAAATAACTAGGAGCTAGCCAGGAAGCCAGAGGACAGCTAAGCCCTGTTTACCGATTCTGACTCTTGCTTCAGTTGCCCTGAGGCAGGGGCCAAGGAAAAGTGATGAAAGTCAGGCGGTGGAAGGGACAGGTAAAGCCCTGCAAGTCGGGTTTCAAGCAAACAAACTTGAAAGGCAGATCATCCAGTCCCAATGCTAGGGCTCTGCAGTATCAGGAGGATCTTGGGCTTTCCGCAAGTGGGGGGGGGGGAGCATGGCGGTGAGGTTTCCAGTTCCACACATCTCCCGCAAATGCCATGATTTCATTCTCCCAAGTGATTGAAGGAAATTCTTCTGCATACATGTACCACATTTCCGTCATCCATCTGTTGACATCCAGGCTGGTTCCATTTCTTGGCTTTGGGTGGTACCTGCAGAAATATTAGGAAGAAATGGTTAAAGTCAGCGGTGGATCGTGATAGTGGGCATACTAATGCTTATCGAGGTCTGAAGGCCACTGTGACCTGAAAAGAGACAATCTAATTCTAATACACTTTTTTAGTTTTCTGTGTGAAATGTAAGCAAATTGACTATCTCTGGCCTTCTGCTTACTCACAAAAAAATGTACTTCTGTGATCCCAGGATCATAAGAGAGTAAGCAATGGGAAACCCTTTCTTGGGGGGAAAAAAGTGAACAATGACTGAGAAAACTTTTTAAGACTGAGCTCAAAATTAATATCTAACTAGAATGTTTTGTTTTGTTTGTTTTTCTGAATAGCCACGGTTATTGTGGCACTCCCTCTGTAGACCAGGCTGGCCTTGAACCCAGAGATCATATCTGCTGCTTCCTCCCAAATGCCGGGGACAAAAGGTGTGAACCACCACCACCACCGGGACTCCAATTAGATCTTTTAAGATTTTTTTTTTTTACGTGAACATATTACTTCATTTTTGTATGCGTGCATGTTTGGGTGAGTTTACATGTACCACATGTGTGCAGGAGCCTGTGGAAGCCAGAAGAGAGCCCCAGACACCCGTGAAATTGGAATTACAGATAGTCGTGGGCTGGCACTTATGAGAAAGACCTAAGTTGCAAAGATGACTTGCTCGGGGTCTAGGCAGTCCCCTAAACCCTGGAAGAGCAATAAAAAGGCCAGCAGCTTCTACCAAGAATACAGCCTTTCCTTGGCTGCTCCTCTATCTGCAGCCACAGAGGGAAGGACAAAGGCCAGGCAGCCAAAGCAGAGTCAAGCACTCTGTCCCTCCCTGGGCCTGGAGGCAGAACAAAGGTTTCCATTTTATCTTGCTTATCCTGACCCCTGGGGCCCTGCTTTGCCAAGCAGGAAATTTAGTTGTGGTTATTCTGTATTCCCTGTATTATTGTATCACAGATGGTAGCCCCAGTGCCTCACAAATTACAGCACCTCAAGACTTGACCTGACAGGAAAGCTTTGCTTTGGTCCACTTCTGCTGCTACACACATGCACATAAAACAGAAACTTCTTTGTTTCACTTCCAGAAGCTGGGAAATCCCAGATCAAGGGGTGCACAGACTATGAGCATTGATGCTAAACTCGAGGTTCCCAGTGATACTCCAGTGTTGCATTAAGGAAAGAAATAGAAGCACTTTCCCGTGGAGAAGGGGAACCAAGAGCAAGTCCAGATTTGAATTCTCTACTCCCTGCTCCCTGCGCCTTCTGTCAGCCTTTTGCAGGAGTACGAATCCGTACCGCCTAAACGCTGCCTTATGACCCTGTTGTCCCTGTGTCTATGTGTGTCATGGTGTGTGTCTGTCCGTAGTATGAGTTGGGTGGGTCTCTCTCTGTGTGTCCCCTAACAAAGGGTTCTGCTCTGTCTCTATTGAACAGCACAGAAAGCGTCTCATGGAGGAAGGAATGGGATATGTTACAGAAATCTTCAATAGATTTTTTTTTTTTTTGGCTTTTCGAGACAGGGTTTCTCTGTGGCTTTGGAGCCTGTCCTGGAACTAGCTCTTGTAGACCAGGCTGGTCTCGAACTCACAGAGATCCGCCTGCCTCTGCCTCCCGAGTGCTGGGACTAAAGGCGTGCGCCACCACCGCCCGGCTTCTTCAATAGATTTTACAAGGGATTAAGTCACTGCACCTAACTGACCCCGATAATAAACATCACTGTTTATCAACCACCATCCATAAATGGTTGCACTCAAGCTTTCTGACCGATTGCAGGAAACTGCTTTCAACTCCTATATTTGCTGCTGTCAGCAAAATGATACGCGTGTGGAGTCTGAGGCAGGGGCATGGAAGAGTGTATAATTTAAGGCTACAGCTCTGCATTAGCTTAGGCTGTAAAAGCTGACTACATGGGAAATAAAGGCAAGTAAAGTTGACCGTCCCGGCTGTTCTCATAAAGGCAGGTTAACAAGCAGTTTGAGTACACGATAGGACAGCACTCTTCAGTAACTGTGAGGTGGCTGTGAGGTCCAGCAAAAGCATCTGCTGGGATGTTTCTATAACAGATGCACAGATCTATGAGGTCAGTCTGATTTGTGGCCCTTAGATGGAACACGGGGTAACACACGTGGCAAACCTAATTATGATGATGGTTTTTCCAAAGTTAGAGGGCAAGGCTCAACACACGGTGAAGTGAAGCTCCTGGACCATGCTCTCCCACAGAAACAAGGCTGTAAAAGGCAGTTGGGCTTCGTGGTCTCATTGAAATACCATAGTGGAACTTTCCGTGGTGGCTCATATTCTCAGCCTTCAACTGTTGTGCAATGGAGACACGGCATACCTCAGGACGAGTTCCAGAGAAAGCCAGCCAGCCATGCCAGCTCATACCTATAATACCAAAATTCAGGAGGTCGAGGCAGGGTTTTTGCCATGATTTCAAAGCCAGTGTGGGCTACACAGTAAGCAAGCACCAAGTCAGCAAGACCCTTACCAGGTAAAGAAAACCAAAACGCCACATAATAATGATGATGGCAATGAATAATAAATAGTAAATAAAAATTTTAGAGTCCCAGATGTGGGAGGTTTTAGATAATTAGCTTTCTGGTGAAAGAAAACAAAAAGGTCAAAGATGTTTTCAAATTAAAAAAGCTCTTATACAGACAATGAACAGACATCAAGAGGTTTGCTTTTCCTTAGATTTTCTTATTGTCACTCAGCCTCCCCAGTTGATGAACAGACAGTCTCTTAATAGGCAGCGAACAGACATCAAGAGGTGAACCTCCAGGTGGGGATGTTCTGCAGTTTTCTGTACTTTCCAGCTGGAGACCCTGTCACTTTTGCCCTTAGCCATTTCTGAGGACTGGAATGTTTGATGGGAAATAGCTTACACAAGGCCCAAGGTAGATGGAGGCAGAGGACCAAATGGAGGCACATTGGTTCTTCACTTTACAAGCACGAATTATGTAGACCACGGCGTCATACCACAAAGTCACAGCTTTGGACACACTAGCTACCAAGAAACGCAGTCCCCAGCATCATGGACTCCATCTCCCCAGTGAGTGAGCAGCAATAGAATAGGCAGCGGCCCTTTCTTAGAAGGAAGGAAAGTGTACCAGCAACGGTGGGCAGATTGGTGGAGTGTGGTCACACAGCAACCCTGGAGCCATGTTGCCGGTTGCTGGCTACGTGATGGCAAATTCTTAACCTGCCTTTCCGGTCTTCCGCTTACAAAATGATAGCAATATTATCTGCCTTAAGAAGGTTGTTATGGTGATTAGCGTTTGGTACATAATTACCATTCAGGAAAGGGTTAATTAAAGAAAACCAGAGGTTAGAGTGGGGAATGCTTGCTCCACAGGAGGCTGAGCCATTTGCCATAAAGCAACCAAACATTTAAGAGGGAGTTTTACAGTCCCAAAGGGTCACGGGGCCGTCTCAGAGAGTCGTGTTTTTAACACAAAACCTGGAGTCGCCTCTGACCGTCACCCAATCAGAAAGACCTCAGTCAGGAGCGCGCGCGCGCGCGCGACGCTCTGCCGGCAGGATGCCTTCCTTTCCAGCTGCTGCAGAGAAAGCTGGATTAGGTCAGTAGCCAGAATGCACCTCTTCTCCCGACTCCGCCCCCAGGCACCTGAATTTATGCCGGACGCGGAGGAATTAGCTGTGCCCTCCCCAGATGGCGAACAGATCCCTGCTCTTTCTGAAAATGCTCAGCGCACTCAAATCTATTTCCCAGCGGGAGACGCGCGCCTGCTGCCTGCCGACTCAAAGGATTAAGGAAGGTTGTATGCTGGCGCTAATGGCTGCATTTACTCAACAGTTATGGGCGAAATGAAGATTTTTGACACAAAACAACACTTCCACCTTCCCATTACCAATTCAATTATTCCCACACCAAAACTCGTTCCCCACTAGGAAAGATGACTATACTATCCACAGTGATCTATCTTAACAATTAAAGAAGGCCAGGGTGCCACGCATGCTCACAGACCGATGGCGTATGTATGCTACCTTTGTATCTTTTTTTCTTATTAACTCTTTTTTTATTGCTTTATAAATAATATCATTCAAAATTTCCACTTCCTAAAGCTTTATCTTAACAGCAAGATGTTCTTTTAAAAAAGTAGCGGGGGAAGGGCTGGCTCTCAGTACTATCTCCAGTGACCTAAACCCTCTTCAAGACTTTAAGGGCATTCACAGCCCGTGCCTGATCTGGTAAAACTACTAAGCAGTACACCTGAGCGAAGACCACACCACGGCTGGATGGTACTTGCATCCATACCTTTAACACCCCAGCACCACGAGGAAGGGCGGGGTTTACCCTCGCTCTGTCTTTACTTCTATGTCCAGTTGAAGATTCAGGAATTAGAAAGAGGACTGGCTTCAGGAGCAAGTATGCCATAAGCCGGTTGAGGGGTCTCTATTAGTCTATGTGAACACAGAAATGTGTACTCTGTGTGTGTCCACATACGTGTGCATCTACGTGCAGAGGCCAGAGGTCCAGCTCAGGTCCATTCTTTGGGAGCCATGCATCTTGGTTTGGAGGCCGGGTCGTCAATGCCCTGGAGTCCTCCAAGTAGACTAGGCTACCTGGTCAGCCAGCCTTGGGGTTTGTCCCATCTCCGCCTCACCAGTGCTGGGGATTCCAAGCACATGAGGCCATATCTGACTTTCTCACAGTTGTTGCTGTTCTCTGGTGGTGCACAGTGTCATTTTTCATGGATGTGTTTAGGATGGAAAGGGATGGGAGGAGGAAGGGGAGGCCGGAAAGTGAACGTGTTGTGTGCAAGGAGAATTGACGGAGGCCACTCCCTTCCTCCGCTCCTGGTACTTTCTTCTCCTTGTTTCCCACGTTCTCTGGATATGCTTGTCATATGACTATCTCACTTCACAAAATGCTATCACGATTCCTGGACATTTCAAGCTGGCGTCTTTTGCAATTACCAGGTCAGCTTCCCATGTGTCTCTCCATTTCATTAGGAACATTAAGTCACCACGGGAATCTGCCCCAGTGATGCCTTCTGATTCCAGTAGCCTCTCAAAGCCCCTGTGTAATGCCATGGCTCCGCACCCCCTTCTCTTCAGTTAATCTGATCAGCATGGTTCAAGAAACTGGCTTTCCCCTTGCTACCTCCTGACTTCTCCCTGGGAGGGGTGGTTTGAATAAAAATACCCCCCATAGCCTCACAGAGAGAGGCACTATTGGGTCCAGGTGTCATGCAAAGATGGGAGACAGACCACCAGAATCTATTCAACCGGAAGCAAACTTTATTCCAGAAAAAGAAAAAAATCTCCATGGGGCACACAATGCTTATCAGCTATAGCTGCGGCCACAGCAGAGATGGGGCTTGTATGGCTGCAGCAATGGATGGCTTCTGAACTCCCTTATAGCAAGAAGCAAGCATTGGGCATGAACAAAATGTTTACAATCTCAAGGCAAAACTCAGATACAAATTGCTTTATTTATTTTGAAATTTCCATTTTTTTTTTTTTTTGTAGTTAAACTAGTGTTTGTATTTAGCCCATTGTTTCTCTCTGGCACTTTCTGGTAGTGTCTGATACTGCCAGTTTTGCGTAACTGGGAAGGATATAGGACAATGCACAACCAAAAAGTCAGATGCATCTCATCATTTAAAGATTAACTCAGCTCACATCAGTTTTTGGTCATGAGTGGCTGGGAGGTTATCAGAAAGCTGACCCTCATTTTGCAGAGGGACCCTCAGTTTGCAGACAGAGCTATGGGTTGTAAAAAAAGTTAACCCACTGTTAATAGTTAATCCTTAAACTGCTGAGAAAGCTGCCGACAGCCTGCTCTCATTCTCCTAGGCTTACAACATTTTGTTTATTTCTACATTCCTACTTCTGGAACCTACATTTCTATGTCCTTATTCTTGGACTCTTCCGTGCTATTAGGAGGTGTGGCCTTGTGGGAGTAGGTGTGGCATTGTTGGAGGAAGCGTGTCACTGGCGGTGGGCTTTGAGGTCTCAGATGCTCAAGCCAGTGTGGCGTTCTCTCTTCCAGCTGTCTGCAAGTCCAGATGTAGAACTCTCAGCTACCTCCCCAGCACCAAGCATGCCTGCAGGCCACCGTGCTTCCTGCCATGACACCAATGGACAACAACGGAACCGTAAGCCCACCCCAATAAAAGGCTGTCCTTTGTAAGAGCGGCCGTGGTCCTGCTTTCTCGTCACAGTGATAGGAGCCCTACCTAAGACACCGGGTTTACTTTCTCCCTCTTTCATCTTTGTGTATATCTTTACATAAAATGAGAAATTAGTTCAGGACAAGCCGAGGTTCTGTCAACTTCCCAAGCATTATGCCCCTCAGAAAAGCCTTGCTTTAACAGATGTTCCGCTTGCCTCTTAGCTGGGCACCTGTCTGACCCTTGTCCCATGGCACACCCCTTCTCACCCTCTCCTCTCTCACTTTTCTTTCCCATGTCACATTCTGGTCCACATCTCCCCAGCTCTTTCTTCCCCTCTGGGTTAGCAGGAGGGGGCCTCCCCTAACAGGGGTGGGATTTGGTAGACTGGCAGCTCATATCGGACTTTTTAAACATGGACTCCGGGGATTGAACTCTGGTCTACATACTTACTGACTGGACCGTCTCCTCGGGTTCCACTCAAGGTCTTTTGAGCAGGCAGAAACGTCAGGCAGGGGACTTTCAATTACCAAGATCCACACAGAAGGGCTGAAGAGGCATCTGACCCCCTGAACCATGACAAAGTGACCCTCCTCCTAGGCTACTACCAGAGGTGTAAACACTAGGTTACCCGTGTTGCTGGACCCCAAGAATCAGGGAGTCCTGAAGACCTGGGCTTCATTCTTTGGAAGCTGGCATGGGCATTGGAAGACAGGTGCCAAGACCTGGCTGTCACAATGGCCTTGCTCCTACCGATGCCGGCTGAGTGTTGTAATGCAGATGCCTGAACGGCACCGGTTTCCATCCCTCCTTATGGGCAAGTGGGGAAAAAAGAAGCAGAAAAATGGCCTCTGCCTGCCTCCCACCTTGCAAAACTTGGAACAACAACATGTAATTCAAAAGGAAAAAAAAAATCAATTTCATACCCAGAGCTCCTGTTGCAAAGTAGTATTGGAAATGTAGTCTTTAGCTTTTTTGCCTCTACCTAAAGGAAAGTAAAAAGGAAAGGTGAGTAAAACAATCATATAACTTCGGTGAAGTTCTCAAAATATATTCAGTTCCCTGGCATGAAACTGTAGGGAAGTATTCCACCAGAGGGGACTCCTGGGGACTAAGCCTTGACCTTGGCCTGAGCCACAGAAACAATTTATGGAACAAGAGCAACTTCCAGCCCTCGGTAAGTTAGGGGATCAGTGAACCTAATCACTTCCTAGCGTTGGAAAATACAGCAAAACTCATGCGGAAGACAGACTCAGAACCAGGGAACGTTAAGTGTAGCCCGAGCAGGCAGGAACTGGATATTTGAAGTCCCGTCTTTACCACAGAGGGTTCGGCCCGTGTTGCAGCCAGGATCTGAAACGGAAGGAAGAAGGTCTGTTGCGCCCTTGTACGGGGACGCCCCTGACAACACGAGTCTGAGAGGTGTGCCATCCGGGGACTGACTTCAACAGAAACGTAGAATGAAGGGCAGCAATTGCAAGCCGACCCATAAGACAAGCCCTTGGCGGCGTGCCGTCTTCAGCCAGGGTTTGCTGAGAAACTGGAAAGCGGCCATCTGTACACGGGACCTGCACCTCCATGGCTACGGATGCTCTCGCAGGCATTTTTATTTTCTCCAGCCACTTCCTACACTGGACACTCCTGGACTGTTCTTTTCCCTACTTAGGAGAAAACTGGAGAGTCAAAAAAAAAAAAAAAACAATGAGGGGTTGGACTGCTGAGGTGGCTTCAAAATTAAAAGCACTTGCTGTTCTTACTGAGTACGCAAATTCAGTTCCCAGCCTCCACGCCAGGTCACTCCTTACTGCCTCTTAATCCCAGCTCCCAGGCAGCTGACACCCTCTTCGGAACTCTGTGGCACCTGCGATCGTACAGGTGCGTACCCACACACAGGTGCATAAAACTGAAAAATGAATCTTGGTTGTTTTCTCTTTTAAGAACAAACGGAGCCACAGAGGTAAGCAGTTGGTGGAGCGTTTGTTTACTCAGCGTGCACAAAGGCCTGGGTTGTGTCCCTAGTCACCATGTAAACTGAGCATGGTAAGACACGCCTACACATAGCTACAAAACTCAGGAAGCAGAGGCAAGAAGATCAAAATTCAAAGCCACCGGGTTAAGTAAGTCTACATCTCAAAAATATAAAAAAATAAAAATTAAGAAAAAAAGGACAATATCATTGTTTTTTGGGGTTTTGGGGGTTTTTTTTGGTTTTTTGTTTGTTTTTTGAGGCAGGGTTTCTCTTTGTAGCCCTGCTGTCCTGGAACCCCCTTTGTAGACCAGGCTGGCTTTGAACTCCGAGAGATCTGCCTGCCTCTGCCTTCCAAGTACTGGGGTTAAAGACGTGCATCACCACTGCCCGGCTCGAATGATACTATCAAACCCAGTGAGTAAGTAGAGGATTGCAAGTGGTAGACAAACTTAAGAATGAGAAATAAAAAACTACTCAAAGTAGGAGGCTCCACTCACTGACACCAAGAAAGACAATCTTTCCCACTAGGGACCACAGAGATAATGACCTTGGCTTCATCAAATTGAAAGACTCGGAATTCATTGGAACACCAAAATATGGTGACAACAGAGGCCTAAGAGGGAGGAGATCCTTAGCCACTGCTATGTGAGACCACTAGACTTGGCCTCACTTCCAAAGAAAGGAGAGAAGCCGAATGGGAAGTTGGCCAGGAGCCTGGGAACTTGTCCTGCCTGGAAGGCAGAGCACCCCAGGCTTGTTCACCTGCCTGACAGATATTACACTGTGTGCCAAGCTGCCGTGGACCAACCCCAGGCAAGACCTGGCAATTATACAGGACGGCTGCTCTCTGCCTGGGCGCCTCTCGGAGGCTCGCTCAAGTCCCAGGGAGCTATAAACTAGTTACTAGCTCAACTCTAATAAACTTCTTAACGAAGATATAAACGCCTGCATTTTATCCTTTCTGATGTACTCTGGGCTCTTTTTCCCTTAAAGAGCTTAAGTGATGTCTCTCGCTTTCTCCCTTTTCAGTTCCCACTTTTCACGCTCTTGTCTGGTCTCTAAATAACAGCCAGTGTCTGCCTTGACTCTTCAAATCTGCCTTGTTCAATGCGCCCCCCAACCCTACGAATCCGCTGCTCCTTTTTCAGGGTGTTCTGTGTGATCCTTCAACGGGGCTAGTGCAAGACAGCGAAGCAGAGGGAGTCCCACTGAGCTTTTCAGTCGAAAGGGCAGAGGCTGTGTACCCATCTACATATATGGAAACAAGAAATGCCACAGTATTTGAAAAAGGCAAGTATGGGCACCAACTTAAAAGGAAACTAGAAGAAAGGTGCCTGGCAGCCACTGTGGAACCTCACCGTTCGCTCTTAGTTGGTGCCATTGGACTGAAGACACGGGGTGCAGGGAAGGTCACACACGAACACCTGGATTTTCCACCTGTCAAAACTCAAAGGTGCATCTTCAAACTATGTCATCTATTCAGCCATGTCCCTTTCGGTACATACAATTTTAAACCTTTATAAGTACAAAGAGAATAGTATGACTAACCTCCATGTAGCCATCCCCCCAGCCTCACTAAGGACCAGCATGAGACCAAGCATATTCATCTGTCTACTCCACCACTTTGGATTAAAATCAAGCAAATAACCAATGCCACATACACGGGCGGGGTGGGGTGGGGATTTTTAATTCAGTTTCTAAAGGCACAGCATCATGTATCAGGCTGGCCTGGGACTTTTGAGTATGACTTTGAACTTCTGAGTCTCCTGCCCTTCCCAAGTGCTGGCCCTACAAGAGTATGACATCATGCCTCCCACTTTCAGGTAACAGGGACTCCGAGGATTTACTCCTGCATTTATTCAGACCACCCCCCCCATCATATACCTGGACATTTGTTTGGATAGTAAGGCCACCAGTAACCTAGGAAAGGGGATTACACTGTCATCATAGTTTGCAGCGTCCACGGAAGAGACCCGGCACGTTACCGCAAGTCCTGGTGAATCCCGGCGACAGCTCTAGCAGCTGGAATCTGTTAGCTATGTTTTCATAGCCAAGCAAACAAGCTCAGAAGACTAAACGACTTCTCTCACAGGCAACGGGTCTGTGTTGACTCCAGATTGTGTGCTCACCGTCCAGAACAATAAAATATTTAACCTTAAATTCCAGTGAGCAAGAGCAAAGGAGATGTATGCACCTCTGTTACCAGAACACGTTCCATGAGCCTTCCAAAGGACTGAGCAGAAAGGGGTGCAAATGCAACAGTACAGACAGCGGTGGCACTCAAAGAGCTTCCTGTCAGTCAAGCTCGACCCGCTCACTCTGGATAGGGATGGAGCCACGCGTGAGAGTAGAGTCTAATAATGACAGCGCACGCACAGAATCTGACCCCTTCCTGGGCAGTCTGAGGCAGGAGGTCTCTAGCGAAGCTGCACAGAGCACAGGCCTAGGGCTCCGTGCCCCGAATAAAAGCTTCCAGGATGGTAAAAGCATCCGAGCCAGCGCCTGCCACCATATCTCTGCTGCTTAGAAGCCCTTATTGGCCCCTGGTGCAGTTCCTACTTCATAAGTCAGAGCTTAAACCTTCACAAGAGGATATCGATTTACACTGTCAGAGCTGAGAGATTCCGGAGCTGGGAAGCTGAGGGAGTCTGGCGCTTTTAATCAATATTCCCCTACTCATTAAAGCAGATGCCTGGTCTGCTTTAAGCCTAGGAACCAATGTTCTGAGGTTACAGTCTTTACTGGGCAATGAAACCCAGCACTCTTGTCTCTGTCTCTGTCTCTGTCTCTCTCTCTCTCTCTCTCTCTCTGTCTCTCTGTGTGTGTGTGTGTCTCCCCTCCTCCCATTGTTCACACGGGATGTTAAAATCCAGGCCCAGCAGGTACCTGTGTCCTTTCACATTTCCCTAGAGCAAATCCAAACATAAGCTCTACCCCAGAGCCAAAATCACCCAGCCCTACAGTTTCACTACTCTGCGAACGGGTACCTCTTCCCTTTAGATCATTTCTGCTTAAGCCATCCTAGCCTGTTCAGGCAGATACCGCTTAAGATATAAAGGTCTGAGCAGGTAGAAAACAGCAAGGATGATTCATGGATGCAACCATAGGGTCACAGCTCAAATGCCCTCCTGACCACCATCCGCAAGGCAACCCTGCCCATGGTTGCTCACGTGTGCAGCTTGCTTGAAACTCCAGCTCAGCACACTGCTGAGAGAGAGGTTGAGAGTGGCTAATTGTACTCTGGGTTCATTTTCCTCTTCTGCGAAATAGAGAAAATCCTTGCTGTCTCATGAGGTCCGTGTGGAAATTGAATTAGAAAGCACAAACAAACAAAGTGTTTCACATAATCACAGTCATAATCTCATAATCGCAGGCACCTCACAGGTCCTTGAATGGAGTTTTCTCCTCCTCTAGGTCCCAGTTCTCTCTCCCACACCCCCACTAGCTAGGTG
>JAQHUG010000050.1:9092277-9102866 GCA_028555095.1 Dicrostonyx torquatus | reverse complement strand
CTTTTCTCACTTTGTCAACTGACAATATATGACCCTCTGAATTGCTCTTTGTTTGAAAACTATATATTGAAAATGAAAATTCAGTAAAGTTGCAGCAGATTCAAACCACTCTCTTGTGTGTTGGTCTGTCTGTCATTCGGCTAACTCGTGCCATCCTGGGAACAAGGCCCTGATTCCTCACAGCCTGTGGAGCTCCTCTGAGCAGGTCCATGGCAGGTCATCGTGGATTAGAGCAGCAACTGGAAACTGCTCCCTGCCCTGCCCTGAAATGTGTTCTTGTCCATTACACCCTATGATTTGTGTTGACGCTGCTTTCAGAGGCTCAGGACAGAGTGAGTGGGAAGAGGTTTGCTGTCTAGCCTGGAGCAAAGCAGAAGGTGCAGAATGCAGGAGCCGGGGATGGAACAGGTACCTGGTGAGAAGCTGATGGTGGCCGGGCAGCAGTGACTGGTGGAAAAAGGTAACCTCATCTCACGATCCCCAGATGCACCAGGGTAGCACTGCTGCCCCCCATGGTAATATATTTTATTAATTGAGGACTGCATATGTGCAAAAAAATGCATTTTGGTTATTTCTGCCTTAACTCCTCCCCTGCCCAAGTTCATGACCTATTATTTTTCTCCCCATTGAGCAAATTTATGCTACCGTGTACTTACGGGTGTGGGGCCACGCACTGGAGCATGTTGGCCTACCAGAGGCCTTAAAGATGTGACTCTTCTGCCACTAGCACCCACTCACTGTCAACAGATCTTCAGTTAAGGGGTGCCATAGCATTTATTTAAACCATTCTGCCACGAGAAAGGGTGTTTCCATGAGGCCAGGGAGGCCAGAGAACACTGAGTTTCTACATATGTATATATGTGTGTATGCATGTTTAATACATATATTTCAAAGTATACAAAATCACATATTTGAAATAGCCTTTGATAACTGAATATGACCAAATGACAAAGTGTGTATTATCTCACTTCCCACCAAACAGAGCTCACCCGAAGTCCTACTTTCATGAGGAAGGTGGGAAGGGTATCTTAACCAGTTTCCGAGTTCCTCTCAGAGGCAGGGAGTGTTCTTGCTTAGAGCAATGCACTGAGGTAAAGCCAAAGCCCCACCTCCCTCCACCACAGGACATCTGCCAGTGTCTGGGAACCCTTGGCTGATGCTGTGGAGGCAGATGCTGGTGGCATCTCATATGTGGAAGTCAGGGATGCTTCTCAGCATCCTGCAGTATGCAGAGTGACCACCCCCAATGGAGAGTCGGGCTAGCATCACACTCCCTGGCCCAATACAGTACCTGGTCCCCAGGAATCTCTACATGCAGAAGAGCAGTCAGGAAGGGAGACAAGAAAAGGAGGGTGGCTGAACAGCATAGAGCAGGGGACTTTTAGAAACTAGGGCTGGTTAAATGCTCAGTCTGAAGTTGTTTCTTGTTATTCTCATTTAAACGCTCCTCCTCGACTCCTCTGACCTTCAGTCAACAGCTGCTGTGTGCACAAAGACATTCAAAGCACAGACCACGCAGGCGATGGCATGTGTGTGGTGGGTGAACTGATTAGCAAGAAAATCACGAATCACCCAGGAGACATATCTGAGGGCACCTCTGTGGGCACATCCAGAGATGTCTCACTGAGGCAGGAAAACACACCCTCGACACGGATGGCACCATCCTATGGGCTGGGTCTCAAACTGAGAATGAGAAGGTGGGCTGAGCACCAGCATCCATTTCGCTCTGCATCCAGACTGCGGATACAGTGTAACCAGCTCCCTCCTGTCCGTGCCATCATGCCTTCCCCACCATGATGAGCTGTACCCTCAAACAGTAAGCAAAATAAACCCTTCCTTCTAGGCTTCTTGTGTTAGGAATTCCGCCACAGCAGTGCAAACGGTAACTAAACCAGCGTGTGTGCATGCGTGTGCCTGTGTGTATGTGTGTGTGTATGCGTGTGTGCATGCGTGTGCCTGTGTGTGTGTATTAAGGAAAGTAACTAGTCTCCCATCTGGGGCAGAAGAAAATATGAGGATTAAACTCAGATAAGGAATCCGCTAACACCAGAAAAGAAAGGGCCAAAAACACCTTTGACAATATAAGCAGCTAGGGATTAAAAACCCTTGGGGAGGGAAGAATGTTTCCAGAAGTCTTGGAATGAAATTGACTCACACCTTACACAGATCTTAAAAGATGAGGTGCTCTTAGCTTCTATATAGATTATAGCTTTCAAAATTATAGACTGCCTAGTAGGAGCAGTATCCCAGATTCAATCTCTAGTACTGTCAAAATAATAAATAAGGGCCAGCAAGGTGGTAGGTAAAAGCACTTGCCGAGAAAAGACTAGTGACCTGCATTTGACCCTACAGTCCATAATGGAAGGTGATAACCAACTCCCAAAAGTTGTCCTCTGACCTCTACACACATGGGATGGCAATGCACACCTCCATCCGTACACACAATAACAGTAAATTAAATAGAAGCAAATCAGTGAGCTTATTCATTAGAGTCAATCTCAATTGGCTCGCTTAGCTTTTGAATAAAGACTAAGTCAAAATAACCCCTCTCTCTTTTTTTTTTTTTAGGAAAGGATTTAACCTACAAGATATCACTCACAGGCAGTCAGGACAAGCTGGCCACATGGCAGAGTTCCTTTCAAACTGAGGCTTCACCCCATTGTAGGCTCCTGGAGGAATGTCACCCACAGCAGAAGGATGACTGGAAGAGAGGTCCTCTTTATAGGCCAAGAGAGGAAGCGGTCTGTCCTTGGTCATGATACTGCATATTCCGACTTGGCCCACAGGAGATAAAGACAAGATCATCTCTGTGCATTCAAAAACGTGAGAGGGAAAAAGTGGACTTAGAATTCTACCTCTGAGCCAAGTGGTGGTGGCGCACGCCTTTAATCCCAGCACTTGGGAGGCAGAGACAGGTGGATCTCTGAGAGTTCAAGGCCAGCCTGGTCTACAAGAGCTAGTTTCAGGACAACTAGGGCTATTACACAGAGAAACCATGTCTCAAAAAAACAAAAGAAAAGAAAAGAAAAACAGAATTCGACCTCCGTTTGAGGGCTGGAGATGTGGCTCAGCTGGCGTTTACAAAGCCAGGTTTGATCTCCAGCACTTGGGAGGTAGAGGCAGGAGGATCAGAAATTTAAAACGTTCTTGGCTATGTTTAAGTTCAAGGCCAGCCTGGACTACATGAGAGTCTGTCTCAAAGGATCAAAACAGCTCCATTTGAAAATTACAAAATGTCTCTGAGGGGATAACAAACACTGACTTGTGAGGAACAAAAATGCTTGGGACGAAAGGTCAATTGGCTGACAACTCAGGGAACACAATAAAACCTCGGAACGTTCTACCCCAAGACTTGTTACCAACGTGTAATGGAATTTAGTGATAAGGAATAAAGAAACTGCGAGGGTTTCCGTTCTCTGCTGGTATGAAATTTTTGACAGCTCCTCTAACGCCTTCAGTGTCTGGACCTCACGAGCCGCTTAGGGAAGAGCATCAGTCGCCTAGGACAGGGAACGCTGCAGTAATTGTTTCCCTCTGAACCGAGAGTCAAGAGAAATAGATATGACCTGCCACTCAGCCTTTCCCCCGAAGTGGTTTTCACAACCCAACCACCTCATGCAATGGAACTCTTCATCCACATAAGCAGTGTCTGTTATTTGGGTGAAACCGTGAGGCTCTGCTCAGGGTGAACCGAGCTCCAATCAGTTCAGACCTTCCAGGAGCTTCCGGCTCCTGCCACTTCCATTTATCTTAACAATTAAAACTGCGATTTAAGATGCCACCCCTCTAGCATGATGGGCAATCATGGCGACACTTCCCCGGAGGAGGGGAAACCTACAGTGATTAAGAGGAAAGCGGAAAAAGTGCGCTTGAATTCCCTGACGCAGCATTCAAAGACACGCACAAGATGGGACCCTCCGACATTTCACTGTGGATAGGGGAGAAGATCGTGACCCCATTCCCATTCTAGAGAGACTCCTGGCACTTAGTGCTGGTTGGGAGAAGCAATGTCATCTTGTTCAGTGGGGATGCCACTGATAAGTCGCTTGTGGGGGGCAGGCTGTAGACAGAAGCAGAGACAAGCTGTCCCCATCATTTCAAACACACGACTCTCCTTGTAGCCACATTATTCATTAACCTATTATGTCTCTAATACGGTGCTTCGAGGCCTGTGGCAAAATCTAAAGCGAGAGATTCCTCGAACATTCCTCGGACTCAGCAGGGTTGAGGGCAAGGTTGGGACTCATTACACACAAGGCTAAGCAGGGGCTGCTGAGAGATGGGATGCAGGCAAAGCTGGACTGGCGTTATAGCAAAGGCAAGCACCTGAGCAAGGAGAGACCGGCAGAGCAAAGGGCAGAAGGGATCAGGAGCTGGAGGAGAGCAGCTGAGAGCTCCCCTAGAAAGGGCCACTGACCCAGAGAACAGAGGCCTGAGAGAGCCTTGGCGTGATGAAGAGTAGAAACAGAGAGAGGAACTTGGCTTGCTGGGTGAGTTTTGAGATGGACATAACAATGTGTGATTCTGGAATCCCAGCACTTGGGAGGCAGAGGCAGGAGGACAGGGAAGTTCAGAGCAAGTTCACCGCTAACTTGTGCTGCATGAGGGAGGGAGGGAGGGAGGGAGGAAGGAAAGAAGAGGGAGGCAGGGAGGGAAGGGAAAGAACTTATCTTTCATCTGAAACTGGGAGGGAAATTTGCAAGGACTGGTGCCCTTAAAAGCAGTTGAAGAAGGTGTAACCTGGACCGTGTATAGTTCCCCGAGGCTACTGTGAATTTGGTGGTTTAAAACAAGACATTCAGCTCTCTGCATGTGGGGCCAGAACTCCTAAATCAAGATAGCCCCCGAGCTACAGCCCCTTGCTGCTCCCAACTTCAGAGGCTCCCAGAATCCCTTGACCCAAAATTTCAGAGTTCCAGTCCCTGCTCCATATTCAGGGGGTTCTCCCGTGTCGTGACTCTCCTGTGTCATGGTTCTCCCGCGTCATGGCTCTCCCGTCATGTCTCTCCCGTGTTGTGACTCTCCTGTGTCATGGTTCTCCCGTGTCATGTCTCTCCAGTGTCGTGGCTCTCCCTTGCCGTGGCTCTCCCTTGCCGTGGCTCTCCCGGGCCGTGACTCACCTGTGTTTTGTCTCCCACTGGCTCTGTCCACACCTGTTGTTCTGTTTAGGGACTACTGTGTTTATCTGGGATGATCTCCTCTCAAGATCCTTAACTTAATTACATACTCACAGTCCATCTTTCCAGATAAGGTTACATTCACGTGCTGCGGAGCTGAGAGCACAGATCTCTGGGGCTTTGCTGTTCAGTCTGACGCGCTGGTACTGTCTAAATCTCTCTGGGATGTGTGCACCTCCCCAGGCCAACGTTAAAGAGTGAGAAATGAAACGTCAGTAGACATCTCCCTCCCCTCCACTATTAAATCTATCTGTTCAGGAACATGAGAATGGCTGACTGCTAGGTCCTTCTCAAAAAACAGAACTACGATATAATTATCATACAGAAGTTTTGACTGCATATGTTTTTGTGTATTGGGGCATGCACATGAGCCATGAGGACAACTTTGATGGATCCGTTCTCTCCTTCCATCATGTGAGTACAAGGGATCAAGCGCAGGTCGTCCGGTGGAAGTGGCTTTTCTGACTGAGCCATCTTATACAAAATTTGTATTAATAGTCCCAACACTTCCTGTCAGTTTCCCAATTGGAGTATAAGCTCTCACTAATTTGTTTAGTTAGAGATGTAAATAAAGTCCATAAACATTCCATCATATAACTGATTTCTCTTTCTCTTCCCCTCTCTCTCTCTCTCCTTCTCCCTTTCTCCTCCCTCCCTTTTACTTCTTTCTCTCTTCCCAAGCAAGTCATTTGGTTATTAGTTGAAGAAATGGGTAAGGGTGTGGCCATGTCAGTGTTCTCTTTTAGGGAAGGTGCTAGCCTATTTCTCTTAACGTGATAGCTCTTTCTCTGGTAAAATATAAACACTAACTCAGGAAACTCCTCTCAGTAGGCAGCAGGTCGCTCATGACCAATACAACCCCGGTGGGGAAGAGAGGAAATGAAGATGGGATGCCTCCAATGAGATCAAAGTGCACACTGTTAGGTCTCAAACCTGGGAGAAACGGCTAACCGAGGTGCCCCTTAACATATCAAAGCAGATGCTGCCCCACCAAGTCCTCCCTGTACCCCTCAGCCCCTATCTGTTGCAGGGCTCTCCTAGCTGGCATAATGCACCCCCACCCTAGACTTCTCCAACCCTGGGGCTGGGCTGTCCTTCCCCCAGCTGCCCTTCCCTATACAATTCAATCATCTTGGTTACCTCGTCTTTTCTGTCTACTCTCTTAGCCAGTCTCTTGGCTCAGTCTTCTTCTCTTGGTTGGCAGCTGCTCTCCCCAAAACCCCAAGTGGCTCGGGGTCATGTGCACCCTGGACTCTCCCATATATCTCTGCCTCTGGCTATGCTCTTCCTTTTCTCTACAACAAACTTTTAGCTAGGGTGGTGACGCACGCCTTTAATCTCAGCACTCGGGAGGCAGACGTAGTCGTTTCTCTGTGAGTTTGAGGCCAGCCTGGTCTATTTTCCAGGACAAGCTCCAAAGCTACAGAGAAACACTGTCTTGAAAAGAAAAAGAAAAAGAAACTTTCTTCATCTTATCTAGGAGCAGCTATGTCCTTTCCCTTTGTTTTTTTTTTTTTGTTTGTTTTTTTGTTTTTTTTAATTTATACACCTATTTGGATAGTTAAAACTCAGGATGCAACCTTCCTACCCCAACACCTGGTGGGAAGAACAGTAGCCACTACAGCTACCAGACCCTCTGCCGCCAACTTTTAAACACACCTAAGCCCTGGTCCCCTTTTGTCAAGTCCTGGCAGCAAGGGCCTAGCAAGGTTGTGAGGCAAAGAGGGGGTTGGCCGATCTGAGGAGGAATTGGCAGGTGCTGATGCGAAGCCCCGCCTTCCTGAGAGCTCGTTATGAAGCATCAACCTGGAGCCGACAGCCTTCTCCTTTGCAGGAGCTCAGTGTGGGCTGCTGGGGTTTCACACGGGGCGGGCTGGCGGCGTCATGGCGAACGCTTCCTGCAGGAGCGAAGAACTCCGGCGACTCTAACACGTTCCTCTGGCAGGCTTTCAAAGATGAGCCAGCTCTTCTATATTTTCCTTCTTAGTTCTTTTTTTCCTTCACAAATATAATACCAGAAATAAAAACCTCACTCATCCTGTTTCCCGAACTTGGCAGTTATGACAGTTTTATCGCGATGTCTTATTAAAGTATAGCCATAGATTTACATAATTAACCCAGATCTGCCCTCCTCCACATCTCCCCTGCGTCTACAGCTGTCAGTCATGGTGGTCTGCATGGGATTCCAGTTTCAACGCACAGGGAACACCTGCAGGCCTGGACGCTGTTGGAGGAGATACTGACAGTCTTCAATGGGACACATAATGAGTTTGATCAAGAGCAGAGATAAATGTTTCCAGGCTTCTCATGTGAAGCTTCCAGCCTTTTACACTGCATTACAGAGCTATAAGGGACCCTAAAACACATCGAAGATAAAGACTAAAAACCGGGGTTTGGCCTGGCAGTGGTGGCCCTCGCCTTTAATCCCAGCACTCGGGAGGCAGAGGCAGGAGGATCTCTGTGAGTTCAAGACCAGCTTGGTCTACAAGAGCTAGTTCCAGGACAGGCTCCAAAGCCACAGAGAAACTCTGTCTCAAAAAACAACAACAACAAAAAAAACCCACGGGGTTTGGGGACTGGTTTGGCCCAAGTTATTTTTATTTTAAGGTAGAGTCTAGATCCTAGACTGGCTTCAAAGCCCTTGTGTCGTTAAGGATGACCTTGAACTCCTGGTCCTCCTGCCTCTCGCCTCCCAAGTGCCATAACCATAAATGTATACCACATGCCTGGTTTTTATGTGTTGCTTGGGATCAACTCAGAGCTTCATGCATGCTAAACAAACAGTCTATCAAATGAGCTGCACCTTCAGTCCCTGCATGGTTTTTAATTTGAACCTTGTCGTGAATGTGTTTTTTAATTTCAACGAGATAATGTTACTTCAAATTGAGGGATTCATACAAAAAGCCAAATTTGGAGCCGAAGATACCTTCGGTGGGAAAAGGACTTTGTAGTCAGTCCCGACAGCCTGAGCTCTCTTCCCAGGATCTCCATGAGAAAGGTGAGAACTGCTTCCACGAATTGCCCACACACACTAAATGAACAAATGTAACTAACACATCTCGTGGGCCCCTTCAGGCCTCTGTGTCATGCATCCCAGCCGTCAGCCACGGATGACAGGCAGCTGTCCTTCCACTGGGCACAGACCTGTGGGTGTTTGCCTCTCCCACTCCATTCTAGGTCAGCCAGCTGTACACAGAAATACGAACTTTTCATACTCTGTAAAAAGTTGACCTGTGAGCTTCTTCTCACTGCTGGTGAAAAAGAGCTGCTCGCTTGAACTGCCCAGAGACCTGAATTCTCACTTCAGCACTGAGGTACAAGATGGCACCAAGCCCTACAATTCCATATCAGTAAAATAAAACTGGAAATAGTATCATGTCCACCTCCTGGCAATTCAAATATGCTCAAAAAGGTTGAAAACAACGCAAAGCCCAAATAGCCTTACACTTTTATTATTATTATTATTATTATTATTTTATTATTTTCAGGGTGGTGATGTCATTCGCGGTTTCAAATGTTCTCAAGCTATTAACTAACAAGTGCAACCCTCATTTCAATCAGTGGCTATTTTTTAATATCATTCATGCACCCACGCTTATACGTCAATGCAAAGAAATATAAAAGGAGATGAGATAATATCACATTCATGATGGGATGGGTAGAACAATCTGCAGGCTGTTGAAACAACACCGTGGCTCCCAGAACAACATCCCTACCTTCAAAATGCAACGCAATCCTCTTGGAAGTCTGAGATTTGAGTCTCTGCAGCTTAGTCTGCATCCTGGTAGCACCTGGTAGCAGCCATCACTATGCCCTCACCCATGTGCCCAGCACACAGCAAAGCTCTACCTGTATCATCTTTAGCCTCTCACCAGCCTGGTGGGATGGGCATCTCTTCTTTGTTCTACTTTTCCAGCTGAGAAAATTGAGACATACCGAAGTCAAATCATTTGTCCAAGGTCACACAGCTCGCCAGCAGCAGAGCTAGCTATCTGACTCGCCGACACACAGGAACGTATTGCTTCCCCCTCTCCCTGCTATGAACTGAGCTCCTGATACACTGCTTTTCAATCCTGTATGCTCATGCACACACACACACACACACACACACACACGCATCACTTGCACATGCATGCGTGCACACATGCACACATACGCGCTTGCACACGCATGTACATCAGGTCTCTTGAACTGATTTCATCGTTATTTTCCAACATCCCCTCCCCCACCACCAGTCTTGTCCTTCCTCTTCAGCATCCCCTCTGGATCTCCCATTACAGTGGAGCAAGCCTAGCCAGGGATACTTTCCCTCCTGCCTGGACCAAATTGTTATCATCGCAAAGATGATTGTTTACCCGTTGTCTTCGCCACACTGATGCTGATTAAGCTCGTGTTATTGCTGAAAGGGAGTGCGGCTCCGTCTTCAGTGAGTCGTTAAGTGCAGCCAGCACTCATCAAAGGGATGGCAAATTGATAGCTGTGATAATCCTCCTAATGAAGAGTTTCTTTTTGATGACCTCCTCGCTATCAGCAAAGGTGGTGAGCAGTTATGAAACAGTAACAGTCGCTATGCCGGCGAGCCAACCCCAACCTCCCAGAGAGAGTGTGTGGGCACGACCAAGCTTATACCCATACAGGTATCGATTCGAATTCCATTTTGTGTCTGTTATGATTAAATAAAGTGCCAAACCAAAACAGAGGGCTGTCAAGTTGGACTGAGAAGATAGCAGAAAGTGCACACGTACATGCGTTACTGCTGGCCACAGAGTCAGCTCCCAGATTTTCAGGGGCCCACTATGAAATAACAGGCACTTGATCACTGGTTTAAAAAAAAAAATTAGAGGGAAAATTAATATGGACAAGACAAGAGGATTTTACCTGGGGAATTCTGAACAAGGGACTATCTAGAATGTGTATAAACAGGGACCTCAGTGGTACCCTGGGAACACTTACCAGAGTAAGAGGAATCGACCCTCACTGCAGAGGATAGTAACAGAGCCAGGCATTGTTGTACAGTGTTTCTTCTGAGAGTGTAAAGCCTTCCGTCTTGGTGGGAAACTTAGTGAGACACTTGGTGAGACATAGAGTATCAAGAAGTGGAACAATGACATGTTTTAATGTGGAATGTTTACAGGGAGGTGAAATATTAGGATGTTCTAAGAGGGATAAAATATTCCATCTTGCATGAAGACCTTAAAATGGGAAATAAACAACTCAAAAATAGCTTCAGGATGTCCCTGAAACTGACTAGACTCACTAGGTCCTTTCCTCTCCAAAAGTATATAACTAGGAAAGGCTGCTGAAAGTCATTCTCAGACCAGACAGGAAGCCTGAAAGAAGTACAGACCAGTCAATCTGCCTGGAGGATGTTCAGATCCACTGAGTCCCACGAAAAGAGTATTCTCCAACCTG